>WMED01022195.1:0-11143 GCA_019650415.1 Pipa parva | reverse complement strand
TCTATTAATTAATAATTCATGCTCTAGTATTCCCAGAGAGAAGCTGATTAAAATGTATGTCTGTCTTCAAAAGGAATAATCTATGAAAATGGTTAAGATTTCTAATTATATACATTTGGCAGAATTTGCTTTTGATGAACACACTCAGCAGACGTTCAGTTGGCTTTAAATACCCCATTCAATAAAAATGCTCAAATCATATTATAATATATATATCCCATGGTTTGTTCGGGAATATGTAACTCTCTACTTACATCTACTTGTTACAGTCAAGGGAAGTACATTTTATTGACAACTGTCATCTTGTAACAACTTTATTCAACCTGTATCATTTAAGAATTGTGAGGAAACTTTCCTTACCGTTGCGATCCGTTCCAGCGTCAGGTCTCTCACGGCCTCGGAAGTGCCGCATCTCCTCCTTGGAGCGGCTGTCAAGTGTGCGCGCTGATGTCATTGCGCGCACGCTGCGGCTGCGTGCTTTTTGAATCTGCTCAGCGCAATCATCTAACAGGCTCCCTGGCTATATAAGGGAGCCTGTCTGATGGTGCCGGCACCTGATTATAGGTTTCCCTCGTGGGTCTATTTGCCCCAACTTGTTCCTAGTTTAACTACTGTTTGTATTTAAGCACCTATTCGTTGTCCCTGTATCTGCCCTGCTAAGCACTTGTGTCCTTGCCTGCTCCTGCCATCTCTGGAGTCTGCCTGGTTACTCTGTTTGGGTATTCAGTCCTAGGGGCCGCGACCTGGGTTCCCTCCGCAACAAAGTCCTAACCTCCTTTCGGGGGCTCTAGGTGAAAACCGGGGGTTCCTTAGACTCAGCGCCCTAGTGTCTGTCTGCCTTTATGGGGTTACAGCTGCTTCCTCCTTCTCCTAAGTCACTTCCGGTCTTTACAAGACTGTGGCCTGTCTAATCTCAAAATTAAAGTGAAACTAGTCGTCCTTTTTAGAAGTAATATGTTGGCAAGTTGCTGTTTTCTTTCTGAGTACAATAAGAATACCCTTTTACATCAAATATTTAGTTAAAAAAAATTATCTAAAAAGTCAACAAACATTCTGCCATTTTATAGTAATTGACTACTAGATAGCACTGCTACATTTGGACTGCATGTGGTCATTATAGGCAAAATGTGGTAATCATTTATATAAATATGAAATCTTTGCCCCAACAATAAAATGTCTGAATTTCCTTAAATGGTAAGGGATGATTTATATGACCAGATTAATAAAGATGAGCAAAAAATTATGACCCTCGATAACCTTTAACCTTCCATCAACTTCAAGTGACCTGAACTAGTGAAACATCAGGCATTGCCATGAGTGGGGCTTATGGCTTTCCCTTCAGTAGTCTTTAAATTACCGCATTGTGTTTAATGTTACAGGGTAATGAGTAGTGAATATTGTAATGTACCTATTATGTGTGGGGTTCATTAATCAAGCAGACCCAACTAAAATAGGCTTTTAATCCATAGATTACCATATTTTATACAGTATATTATTACTGCCTTTGATATAATGTAAACTAGTAGTGGACATGAGAAAATTGTTCAATTAAGTACAAGTCAATCTGACCTGCCACAAAATAAATATGGAGGTAGTATGGATGGAATGTACATCTATACAGTAGATGTGCTGTTCACTACATATACCAGAGAGATGCAAAAATCTTATACTCAAGGGCAGCCTCAGGACATTATTCCTGTAAAATCCTACCAGAGTCATAGCTATTTGATTAACAAATATTTTTTCACTTAACTGCTAACTTCTCAGCTACAACCATTTGCAGACATAAAACTATATAACCATTTTAGACATCTAAGGCGACACCTTATTAGTTTAAACCTGGACAACCTGTAAAATCAGAGCTTAGTGGAATTGCTTAGTGGGTTGGGGTGTCCTTATGGATGCATAACATAGCACAAGTGAAGACAGGTAGGCAGTCAGTGAACATGCATTATTCACCTCTTTAACATCTGAAATTTAGCTTTGTTCTACTGTTTCTGTCTAGTGCTAATGCTAGAATTATATTTTATGATCTTGATAAAGGCAATAACTTTGTAACTGAAACACCAATCTTTATGCTACTGGGGGTCTATTCAAATATTGGGGAAGCAGGTATCTTAGTCTGTGTAACCCAAAGGTACAGCAATAATCCACCCTTTAACACCAGTTAGACAGACAGTTAGGCAGTTTTCCTTTAAGCTCAATTCATGTAACATTTAATGTTGAGAAAAAGTCAGAACAAAATAATCAGTTGTTTTAAACACTGGTACCAATGCTCTGGTCACCTCTTTGCAGCATCTGATACTGGAAACAGCAGTCTTTATCCAGCAGCAACCATTGTCTGTCTCCACAGTAGCACAGCAGCACAACATAGGGCCCCAGCAGCATCACAGGAACACAGGGAACCCTCAGCACTGACCTCAGGACCCTGACTGAGAGCAGGATGTGCATCTCACTCTCTGGGGGCTACCCCTTCACTTACTCCTGTTGTAACTTTGGGCTGTAGTTCTCCTAGCGTTTACACTGACACACACTCCTGCACCCTATAACAGTAACTACCCCTATGCTTACCTCTAAGCTAGGGACAGTCTTCTTCCACATGACTTCTTCCTGCAGCATTCCCCGTCTACCCTAGGAATGTCTTTGCTCTCTCTGGTACCCTTTATTCACAGAAATCTCTTTTTTGCAGGGCTGATCCTCCCCTCCAGCAAGCTGGGAGAAAGTGAACACTTTTACTAAAAGCCAAACTCTCTATAAAAGCCCCTTAATTAGTAACTCAAGCTGACCTGACACACATGAAAACATACCACATTTCACATATTATAACCATTAAACATTATATCAGTGATATATTCCACCAGTCTGTCACAGAATATTTAGGATGAAGATTTTACCAACAATTTAAGAAGGATATTTATAACTTACAAGACAAAGAAGTGTTGACTATTAGCTATCTTGCTAACTCTGGCACCCAGGTTAAGAAGAGTACAAGGGAAGTGTGATTCCTTCTAACACATATAGATGTTTGGAAGAAGGTTCAAAAACACAGACTGAAAAGTCACACTATTAAATAAGAATTTGAAAACAGTCTCAAACAGTAAGCTTAAGTTGTCTTTTGTGTGTGTGTGTGTATATATATACACACAAGTAAATGAATCAGTGAATCTAGTGTGGTAGACATTTGGTGAATACATTTATATTTATTATTCAAATCTCCATTATTTTTAAATATATATTCTGTGAACTATGTACCTCCCAATCTCTTTTTGCTCTCTCTTTCTAACTGTCTCTGTGGTCAGATAAAAAGGAGTTGCCAATTAGGGTAGTCACATTTTGAAAAATCTCAACTTATGACTGGGATAATTGGCCGTTGGTAAGTAACACTAGCCATAGCAAAAAAAAAGTTAGAGATAAAAAAAGGGAAAATTCATTTATTTTAATCACTTCAGCATCTTTAGTTTGGTTTTGGTAACCTCTCACTTCATAAAACATGGTCTGGCAATGTGAAATGTAATAGATTTACATTTCTCCGTTTCAAGAAATATTACCTTTTTCAATATATGACATCAATCAAACATTTCTTCGAAGATACTGAAAAGGAAAATTTTATATATATATATATATATATATATATATATATATATATATCAATCTGTTCTGCTAATTATTTATTTTCTATAATAACTGATATATTCATGTATTCATGTTCATGCTATCTAGCCTTGGGTTAGGATTAAAGAGTTTCTTTTTGTTCTGAAAGCGGTTGAATAGTTGAAGCTTTGCTTCTCTTTAAGAGTGCTCGATGCCAAATTTTGTATAATGAGCAGTAATTAACTGTGCTTTTTGCGTAATTAGTGGGCAGACAGCGAATCACAACATCAACATAAGGCAGCTTTTTTTCCAGTGTTTTTTGCATTAAGATAAAATGAACATTCACCTGAAGCTCAAGTCTTACCCACTTTTCTTTTCCAACTGGAGAAAAGAACAAACAGATGCCTGTTTTTTTTTCTAGTTTAAGGTTGCAGCCATAAATATTTGCTATCATTTATTTAGTTACATTTTTTTTTTCTAATAATGCACCCTTCCCTCCTTCCTTTGTTAGTGACATACAGTATGTATTTCTCTTTTGGTAGCAGTGGAATACAACACAAACAAAATCCAAGGTGAAGATGAACGTAGTGTAGAAGTCACTCGTCCAACCAGGTCAAACAGCGATAAAAGTGAAAAAAAAAAAGGCTCATTGTTATGTCTTGTGTCACTAAGAGCACCACTGTGAGCTTAGAGAACAGAAGGATAGCCAGAGAAATCTCTGAAGAGGTCAGATAAAAGATTGTAGCCAAGCATGGCTAGCCCACAGCGTAAAAGTCTATTTTTATACTAACAATGATTAAAGTTAAAAACTGTGCAGCACGTGTAGTCCTACATGGCAAAAAAAAAAAAACAAACAAAAAAACCCAGAATTGTGTGTGTATTATATAATAAAGAAGAACTGCTCTGATATTTCTCATATGTTTTCCATATGTCAAAAGGACTTAATAGCAAATGTCAATGCAAGGACTTGAAGTTTGTTGCTTTGTCTAGAGAAAAAAAATAGAACCTATCTCTGGGAAATTACTTTGTTAAGGAATGAAAAATTGGTGACTGGCAAGTTGATAACGCTAGTGGTATGAAAACCTGGAAAGAGATTAGGCTCTTGACAGGCTGAAACTGAAAGCTGGCTGTCGGCTCTCTACCAAATCATTATGAAGATAGATCTGCTAGCCACTAAGTGCAACTGCCAAATTGATGTTCAGACTGGTTCTAAGTCAGCAAATGGCAAATTTCAGCATTCAGATTTTTTTATCAACCACCATTCTCTAACCAGCCAGATGAGTAAGACTAAGTAATAGATGAAATTCTGCAGGCTGTTGATCCTAGGTCCAACTGATATGCATGTTATAATGTTCTGAATCCTTTTACATTGGTTATTTAACAATTATTACATTTACTATCACTGTAGGGGATACATCATCAATCAGAAGGGAAATGATCATTCAGTTGCATGCAAATTGTGTTTGCAGTTCAGCAATTCTTTATTTTCTTAAACTCTCTTTGATTCTGCTTAACTTACTGTGATGGAAACTAGCAGAATTCTTTGTTAAGTGAAAATCTGTGAAAGAAAAAGTGCACAAAAAGTGCGCTAATAGTCCTTGATTAATAAGCACATACGCTTCACAGAAGAGCTGCACAGGATTTGGACTTTACTTTTTATTATTATTGGACATTTTATTGTCTCCAATTGCACTGCTTTTATTTCACACTTTGTTTTTTGGTGTGAAGAGATTTCTTTGTTAGCGAATTTACTTGCCACATGTGAATTCATGTGTCCATTTTCTTCTTAATGGCCCCTTGAGATAAGATAGAATGACGCTAGTGTAATGTCTCTTTGACTACTTTTCCCACAATCCTCTTTGGTTGAAAATGAAAGCATGTAAATATGACCCACCCAGACTATTACAGTATCAGGGTAACGGACACCATTTACAGAATGGGAATAATACCATGTGGGTGCAAGGGATTATTTTGCATTAAAAAAATCAAATAGTTTATTAAGAGAAGTAGAAAACAAAAATGCAGTATGTTAACTCAAAATTTCACACAATTGTACAATGGTTGTATAAGACAGTGTCCTGAAAGATGAACAGTTGGTGTGACACAACAGCACAACACAAAAACATACTAAAGGTGAGTTCAGCTGAAATAGAAGAGACAATTACCCATAACCCAATGTAATTAGCTTTGTAGGCAATAGCAGAACTTTCTAGGCCTTGGCTGTTGGATGGTCTCATTGGCATTATTAGTTGTCAAAGATGATGGCACTGTGTAGCCTCAGCCCATGATTAACAATTATTGGCAGTGTATAGGAATGCATCACATTGGCAAGTTATCATTTTCGCTGTTCAGTCAAACTATGCGGTGCTTGTCTTCCTTATATTCTTTTTTTTTAATCTGTTTTTACCTTGTTCTAGAACAAGTGACCACATCCCCTCACATTGGGATTCTTTTGTTCTGCCAACAGTCGCTTCCTAAATTCCCTGCCTAGATTCCCTGGAGGGATGATCTTTTTGAGAAAGATGAGAAAATAAGTCTGGCTGAGTTAAAACGGTAGTTATCCAAATGCCAATGTAGGAACAATGGTTGCTATGTGCTAACATTTCAATAACAATGTCTGCTGAATGTTTACAACATTAGAAATTACTGATCCAGTGTTAGCATAAGTGAAGTGAAACAAATTAAAATGTAATGTGCTAGAAAACAATAGTACCACCTGATGAGATGCCAGCACACATAGAATTGTAGGTTGATCTCAAAAAAAGATCCTCTTTTTCCTGAGCCAACACTAACCTAACGGGAAAAAAGCGAGGCATAGGAAATGTAGGTTCCTATGTCATTTAACAGTACAGAGTTGACTCTGAAATGGTAGCAAATGTTAGGTGATATCTTCATAATAAATACAAACACTATATTCACAGTGCTTTCACATATCCAGCTCACCTCCAATACATTTCCTTAGGTAATGTAACCATTCAGACCAGTAGGGTAGCTGTTGGCAATATCTTTTGTGAATCTAAGTCTAACAATGCAACTTCTACTGACAGCAATCATTTCAATAAATCCATTATAGTGTTCTACCTTGTATCTTTACTGACCTATTTACTTAACATTCCCCAGTTATAGAACGTAACTAATGTTAAGAGTGATTGTGTTATGTTTTAATTAGCCAAGAACTAGACCCTGACTACAAGCCTAAAAGAAAAGACTTGCACTCAAAATAGCAGCACCTTAGCCAGCATTTACTACTTTTTATTGCCCAAAGGCCACATTCACACCATAGTTTTTATTCCATCTGGGTGCGGGCAACAAAAAAGTGCAAGAAAACAGTCAACTTAGATTTGATTTAAAAAGAAAAACAAGTAGTGATTTAACTTGGGTCCAAAATAACTGCTTTAATAAAACACATTACATATACAGTAATTATTACATTTTTTTAAATTAAGTACATATGAATGGGATGTGAGTGCAGGGCCAACTAAGCAAAACATATCAAATTTGAAACATTCACCTTAAAACGGAGGCATGCGAACCATAAACCTACCATGAATGTATAAAAACAATTTATTTCTTCATAGAAAATCAGAAATTGGAATAGCATCCTCATGTGGTCAGTGAAATGTCAGCAATATCCAAACAAAAATTATTATAAACAAAACCTTTTACAAAGGGCAAATTAAGCCTATGTCAAAATTAATGAGACTGGGTCTATTTTAATAATTCTAGCAATGGCATGCAAGAACATTGTAATCAACAGTTTTAATTGTCTTTAAACCAATAGGAGCTGTTTTTAGATAAGCTAAAAAAAATAACCCCTTGTCTAACTGGTGCTTGGCAAAACAACCAAGCAGAGGCAGCTCTGGCCCTATTGGCGCCCTAGACGCCCCCCCATCCCGCGCCTTCTCCCCCTCCCCCCCGCGACACAAACCTCCCAGCCGGCCAGAACAATGTAAAAAAAAAATACTAGGGGCACCCCCCTGGGTAGGTGGCGCCCCTAGCATTTGCCTACTCTGCCTAATGGCAGAGCCAGCACTGCAACCAAGCACGGTTAGCATTGTTTACAGAAATTTGGTGTCCATTTTTCACTGTAGCATATGGGTTGTATTTCATTTTCCTCAGCAGTGAAAGTAAAATGGAAACCTTCACTCATAGTGTTTCATAGTTGCCAACTTTTAAACTAAAATATCAGACTTTTTTTAATTAAACAAATTTTGAATAATTTTGAATAGTCCACAAACTATAGGGGGTTATTCACTTAAGTCCGAATTGTTGCGTATAGTTGCAAATTCGCTAGATAAAGACAGCCGCAATAGGCTGCTACTGTCGCATTCGCGACTTTATTATGGGAAAATTGTTGCACTCTTGACATTAAAAAATTGTTGTGACTTTATAATGGGGAAATTGTAACAGATTTACTATGGGAATCCGCTGTTTGCGAATTCAACAGCTGAATTCACACCTTAGTGAATAACCCCGTGGCTACTGATTCTAAATTCTAATTTAAATCACTATCTGTAGATTATCTGTAGATTAATATCCTCCCCATCTAAAAGAAAGATGCTTTCTGCATCGACACAGAAGGTGAGTTTTTACTGTAAGAGCAATGAAGTTATGTAACTCTTGGTCTTAGGCCGGGTTAACGCTTTAAAAAAAAAATACTCGGCGCAAACCCCCATTACACTTACCTGATCCTGTCGCACTAGCGTGACAACACATTGGAATGCTGTAGAGATGCAATGCAAAAAATGCAATGAGATAGGAGGAGACAGGAACACAAAAGGAGTCACACAGCATCGTGTAAGTACAATATAAAAGCATGTCCCGAAGATACGTTGGCCAGCATTTTCCAGTGTATTTTCAGGACGCGCTTTTTTAAACGCTTAGTGCAAGCATGTGCTAGTGTGAGCCCAGCCTTAGGAAGCTTTCATGGCTAATACAATAAAAGAGTTAAAAATAAGTCTGTACGGCTTTCTATAGTGTAGGAATATTGCAAGTTATAGATTCTAAATTAATTAAGATGGGTTCTTCATCCAGGGAATTATTTAGATTACCATATTTGGAGTTAAAAAATATTTTTTTCTTAAGATGAGACTAATTGGCATTTGTCTCATGGGTTTTTTGCCTTTCTCCATGTGCTGACCCAGCTAAATCTCCCAACAGGGATCCATTTACTTTATGTTGTATTTAATGTTTTATCTGTTGCATTTCATACTTACTAGGCTTTACTGCCACCTAGTGGCCATTGTTATGTTTGTTTAGGTAAGCTATTAATAAGTAATTCCCATATGCCTTTGTTTTTCCCACAATCCCTCCTGTTCTGGGAGGTCACATCCCTTTTATGCAGTCTTTTCTTGTTCAGCAGAAACATGTAACACAGAGCTGGAGACAAGAATTTGCTTTGATCTCAATATCTCTTTCCAGAGGCTCTATATGTCATTCCAGGAAGCTTTATATTGTTTCAATCAACTTTATGTCATTGCCAAGGAAGCTGTATAACTCATTACTAAAGGTACAATTAACAAACCATCTAAAGCAGCGGTTCTCAACCTTTATGAGACCGCGACCCCCACTGACATCACCACGCCATCACGCGCTGACGTTTCGACCGAACGTCATCACATACGCGCGTCACGTGGTGACGTTCGGCCGAAACGTCATCACGTCGCGCGTCACGTGGTGACGTTTTCGGCCGACGTCACCCCGCAGGAACCCTTATAAGAAGGGTTCCTGCGGGAGCTTCCGGGTGCCGGCGCAGTTCTCGAGGTCGCGACCCACAGGTTGAGAACCGCTGAGCTAAAGCATATCCATTGCATCCAACTCACTGGGGTTTCACATGCAACTGGTGAAGCTAGGGGAATGAGTATAGTGAGTTCACTTTCTTCCATTGCTTGTACAGAGATTGCTGCTGACACTCATCAGAGACTTCTCTAATGTACCTTGGTGGCAGAATACTCTTTATCAACATTGCAGGATAATAAGTTGAACTGGATGAATCTTTGGCTTTTTTTGGATTTATAAGCTATGTAACCATGTTACCCAAGCTAGCACCGTTCAGATTATGGAGACAACTGATTCATAGATAGTATGGTTTCGTTGGGATACTTAAAAACAATCAAAAGCTTTATTAGAATGCATCAGGACTAGGACAAGAAGCGGTATAAAGAAATTCACAAGTGATAATCATCCCAATTTTTATTTTTTTACATATTAATAGAACAGTTTTAAAGTACTTCTAAAAAGATTGTTGGCAATAGCTGCATTGCTTCTTTCAAGAGCTCTTATAGAGGACCCTAACTAACTGAAATAAGGATCTCTACATTCTATAGGGCAGTGATATTTAACCTGTAGCTATTTAGCAGTTGTCAGAACTTCAAAGACAATCAACTACAGTTGCTGAGATGCTGGGAGTTGTAGTTCAAAAACATCTGGAGAGCTACAGTTTGAAGATCGCTTCCCTAGGGACTCTAATACTCCTTGTTGTCATGTAAGATAGCACTCTAAGCCTAACTAACCTAAAGCAACTAACACAAACTGTAACAGGTAATAAACTACTACGGATTCTCCTGTTTTCAATTTCACTGAAAAGTAAGACTTTTTTTTCCTGTAAACATTTTGCACTGTCGTGACTCACAGCCCATGTGTTCTTTATTTGAAATACTTTCCTTCTAGGAGCACTTATGCCATCTTAGCAGTAGAAACTTTGGTACTGTGAAGACTACCATAGGTAAAATTATTTCAAATGATCCTTGTACAGTCTAGGGCCATGCTGGCTTAACTGCAGATGTAGCAAATTAAAATTTGAGTTCGGTTGCAATACTATAACTATTGTGAAATGTTAGTAGTTGTAATAGCAGATGAGAGGTTAGAAGGTTAGAAGTACATTAAAACATCAGGACACATTTTTCCAAGGTGCTTCAGGAAGTGATTTACAGGGTCTATAAAACATATCATTACCTGACAGCCCTAGTTTAATAGGCCAATGCCTTATTATTAATCGTTATTAGCATCTAAAATAGTGCCCCACATACCAAATGTTTCTTTGTGTTTCTTTGAAGGTTGGCTTCTATTCAGAGCTTTAATGCAGAAATAAGGCTATGTTTATGATGCAGGGTCCCTGAGAGATAGTATTGTATTCTTCCCATAAATTCTTATCCTTTTACGCTAGCACTGTCAGGCGTGCATCACTCTATGTAAAGCTATAGTCACCTGGGAGCTATATAGTATAGTGCAGCTGGAAGACCATAGCTTCAGCATTATTGTTTTTAATGGATTTCATTGTCTTCACTTCTGTTTTTTTTTCTTTTTCCTTTTATGATGCACCCAGTCTCTTCAGCTGTTATAAAAAAAAAGCCTACTGCAGAGAGATTTTCCTGAAAAACTACCAAATCATTTTCAGAAATAAGAAATTATTATAAAGAAAACAATATACTGTATTTGCTGGCGTATAAGACTACTTTTTATCATCTGAAAAGTTGGGGGTCATCTTATACGTCGGGTATCACTTTTTTCTCTTCTTACCTATCTCCTCCATTGCCTGGCTGTCTGTGCTGAG
>WMED01022194.1:0-11730 GCA_019650415.1 Pipa parva | reverse complement strand
TTGTCCACCCCCTTTTTTATGTTTGGTGTGGAATTATATCCAATTTGGCTTTTTGACAGTCCGTTTTGTGATTTTCCATTGAAGACAAATTAAATGAAGAGAAACTCATTGATTGTTACCGGAAGCGGTTGTTCGCAGTTATTTTGTCTAAAGGTTGTGTTACCAAGTATTAGGCTGAGGGTGCCAATACTTTTGTCCGGCCCATTTTTGGAGTTTTGTGCAAAATGATTTGACTTTTTTTTCATTCTCTTTTGTGTTTTTTCATTGCAAGCAAAATAAATGAAGATATTATTACCAAAACATTTGTGATTGCAATCATTTTCTGGAAGAAATTGTGTATTACCTGACAGAATTGCAGGGGTGCCAATACTTTTGACCAGCAATGTAAGATGAAATATCCCTTTGTGAGTTATTAAATGGGATTATTTCAATTTGTTTAATGTTGGGGAAATACTATTGATCAGTATTGCTGGGCATTACCCAACAGTTAAAGTGTGACAATTTGGTGTTAAACTCAGTGCTGTTGTTTTGCATGGGAAAGCCTGCAGCAGGTCTACTCAACTGAGTTCTTTACTAGAATGCTGCATACAGTGTTCTTTCAGCATTCAATAAGCAAAACTTTCTATTGTGACCTTAACTGTACAGACCATTTCTCGATAAATATCTTTGCAAGTTAACATTTCTTATAAATCTATCTTCCATTTACAACCTTATATTCAGAAATAGCATAATCATGTTACAGGTAACTGATACAGTTTTGTGATCACCCATCTTAGTAACTGCCATCCATTTGTAACACAGGGCGGTGAGAGATGTGACTTGGTTATTAAATGTAGGCGTTAATTTCAATTTGATATTGCTGTACATCTTGTCATGTTTCCTAACACACAATGAATTTTTGGAGCCGGCAAAGACTAAATAATTATTCTGTGATGCATTGACACTTTTCTCTTCTTCAGCAACCAACTTTATCTGACATGACAATGTACGAGATGAACTTCTCTCTCCTAGTAGAAGACATGCTGCAGAACATTGCCCAGCCAGAATATCGGCAAATCATTGTTGAGGTACTTGATTCAGCTGGTACAGGCACTGTGAATGGTGTGATGTCATATTATATTTGTAGAATAAAATGGTTTGTAGAAACAGTTTATGTGTTGTCTATGCGACGTGGCATGGATTTATGTGCTATAAATATACTAGTTTGTGGGATGCTGAAGAATATGGCGGTAATTATAAAACTTCTAATAAAAGCAGTGATACTGCAGAAACAGGCAAAACAATCAGCAATATATCTGTATTCATTTACTGGGCCAGCCACCAGCTGACACGGAAACAGATCAAAGTGATTAAACAAAATTAGTAGAAAATGAGTGTGTGCTGTGGTGTGAGGAGCAATAAGGCAAAGCATTGCCTTAGCAAAGCTTGATGCATGTGTGTGCTCGGTGGATCTGTCCATTTCTCCAACTTTCTGATTTTAAGGATCCTGGGTTGATGTTATTTTACTGTGTTACACAGAGGCGTGCCTCTTTTTTAGTTAGCACCAAAGGCTAAGGGAATTTTTAATATTCAGATGTTGAACTTGTCATTTGTGACTTTACTTTCCATGAAATTGAGTCACACAGACAAAGCATTTCAGTTCACTGCATAACTTCTCTGATTATTTACACAAAGGTGCAAGGTGCGTTAGTGGGTGTGGCCTAAAGCACCAAGCATTCTGTACCTACCTGTAAGCTTCTGAGATGTAAGTCCACTAATGATGAGCCGTTTTTACACAGCAGAGTTAATACTCACAGCAGTGCACCAACCAAAAGTTCAGCCAGAAGGACAATGAGATTCTATCCCCCTGTGATCAGCAACAAAATGGCACACAGAGCACCATAGGGTGCCCCAATATCATTCATTTTTGGGGCTTATCTACTCCTTTACTACTCTTAATTGTCCCTACTGAAATGTCCAATTACCAAATTCTCCCTCTATTTGTCTGAGAAGAATTATTTAGGGTCTCAATGCTGCAATCTTCCTTGGTGAAACAGAGAAAACATAACTCACCCTTTTAATGTAGCCTAATAATGAGGAGGATCATGTAACTATAAGGGGCTGGTCAGACACGGACTTCCAATAGCAGACCTGACAGACAGTGTGTGCCGCACACAGCATGTGAACTATGCCCAAAAGGGCACAATTTCCAACCAGGCCTTTTGAAAGGGGCATAGTTCTCTGAAACATTGCACAGCTAATGCTTTCTACTCAAATAAACATCCATTTGCTTGTAGTAACTGAATTGGTGTGATGCCTATTTCTGCTGGAGGATTACATTTCCCAACTGGCAAAAAATAGGTTAACTAGTGGCACCAGTATGCATGGCCCCTTACAAGATCACTTTGAGACAGAACACATTACAATGCAGTAGTGCAGCGGTTCTCAACCTGGGGGTCCAATGACGATTTGCCAGAGGTCACATAAGACCACTGGAAATTGTCGTGGAAACCGTGACAATATTCCCATTGTAAAGTCGTGACTGCAACAATTTTTAAAAGTCGCAACTGCAACAACATTCCCATAATAAAGTCTCGACTGTGACAAATTTCTTATTAAGTTGCAATCACGGTAATATTTCCATAGTAAAGACGCAACTGTGACAATTTCTCATTGTACCACTGCGACAATTTTTAAGTTGCGACTGCGACAATATTTTCCCAGTAAAGTCGTGGTTGTATTAAAGGGCCGCGGCAATAAAACAGTTGAGAACCACCGCCGTAGTGGATACAAGACTGTCTGCAACTTTTATTTTCATTTGTTGGTCAGTCTATGACTCTGATTAAATGCTAATAGCATGGAATTACAGGTAGACTAAAATATATGGTTAGATGGGGCTGATCAGAAGCAGATAAACATTAAAGTGAATATTACTACTTGGGGGATTGGGAAGCTTTCAGAGGACTGAGAAAGAAGAAAATACCAAATAATGACTGAAAGCAAAGACCGAAGGGTAGTGCACAGTGTATTATCACAAGTGTAATCAGACTGCAAATAACATTATTTCATAATGCTTTTAATAGGTCATAAGACTGGCTGGTGCAATTAGAGAAAATAAAGTTCCATTCTAAAAATAGAATTGGTCCTGAACTCTTTTATAAAAACGGTGCAGAAATGAAATCTATCTCAAGACAAAAGTTTTTTTCTCCTCTTTCTGGTGTTATTTGTCCCATATGCAACATAAATAAAATAGCGCTATTTTTATAAACCAGGATTGTTAGGGGTGAAATAATTTGAAATTCATTCATCTTTATTGCATTTCCTTGTATTGCATGTCATGTTGAGAGTAGAATCCAGGATAAGTGTTGAATTTCCATTTTATTTTCGTTGACACACTTTAGTAAGTCATTTTAGTTTTTTTGTTTTTTTTTTATCATTTTGTTGCAGCTCCTTATGGTTGTTTCTGTTATCCTTGAGCGGAACCCAGAGTTTGAATTTCAAGATAAAGTTGATTTAGACAGACTGGTGAAAGAGGCATTTAATGAATATCAGCATGACCAGAGCAGACTTCAGGGAACGGAAAAACAGGTGAGTCAGGTTCAAGAATCATCCAGTAAAGGTCTCTTCTGTCAAGTGGTTTGATAAAGATCTGAGCAAATACACTGGAACACATAACATTTAATTTAGCCACTGACTTCAGTAGCAGAGTTTTCTTTTAAAGTTTTGTTTTAGATCTGAGAATTAAGAATTGGCAATTGCATAAATGCTAGTCTAAAGGGCCTGAGTATTGTCAATATTGTCATCATTTACATCTACCTTTACATACAATCTGTTTTGATTAGTGAGGAGAAGTTAGAATAATTAAATGAACCATCTAATTATTTGCTATTTGTTATTAAATCTAATTCCCTGGCGGACGCTTATGTACATAAAAAATCCAGTGAGTTCTCACATCTGAACTAATGGTCTGAGTGCTGGACACAGTTATTTGACACAGTTAAATCCTTGCCCTTTTCTGACTGGAGTGATTGGGTTGCTGTGAGCAAAAGTATGTAAAATCATTCGATTTTTGTACAAATCGATTAGGTTGACTGTCATCCTAAAATCTAGACAATCTACTATGCCGACTTCAAGTACTTTGTTGTGCTTTACTAGAATGAAGGTCTTCACTTCACTTTTACATTTAGAAACAAAGAACTTGGTAAACCTGTTTTAAGGGCAGCCGATTCTTCACCCGGGATGCAGCAGATTTGTTTAAAAAACTGAATCAAATTTCTTTGTGCAAAGCCACTTTGAATGTACTATAATAGAGCAGGAGAAAACAGAGAAACTCCTGTGGGGCCAAGCCTTTTTCATGCAATTTTGCACCATTTTCTGGAAATAAATGGGTACAGTGGTTGCTTTCGGTGCTGCCAACCTTTGATTTTGGAGATGTTGGGAATTCTACAAATACTTCAAACATGGAGGACTTGAAGTTCCCCCTGACTGACAGATTATTTTTTTTTACCTGTGATATATTAAGTGAACTTGCTACACAGCAAGGAAAGCTATTTTCCCATTTAATTATTGTAGTGTCTTGTGTACATTGGTGCCACCACAGTGCGCCCAGCAGATTATTGCACCAGCATAACAGAAATTTATGAGCCATAAAAAGCAATCAGTTTGTTGAAGGACACGAAGAGCAAGAAAAGAAAGTTCCATAAGCTAATAAAATGTGTACCATGATGTTTGCTCATCAGTCCATCTTATACAGGCTCTGAACAGACCCAAGACCTGAGTGTTTGACAGTTATACAGTTGGTTTTGTGAAATCTAATTTAATTAAAAAAATCTGTAATTGCAATTTGTGCCTGAAGCATAATTCTTTGCTCCTAAGAAAGCTTTTCTACTATCAAACTGACCTACTGTTGTGTGTTTTTCTTTCTCTTAGGATGACATGACAATGTTTTACAATACTCCCCCACTGGGCAAGCGAGGGACCTGCAGCTATCTGACAAAAGCTGTGATGAATATGTTGCTGGAAGCTGAAGTCAAACCAAGTACAGATGACCCTTGCATTGTTAGCTGAAAATCTATAAGGATAAACGTGCATCAGCTTCTCTGTAAAGAATAGGGAACATATAATACCCCATACCATAGATGTTTCTAAACGGAGATATTTTCATTGGAAAGAACTTTTCTACTATTAGAAGTTACTAGCTTGTAACTCAACATCTAATTATGTGAGAATCTTTTGTGATGCTGGTTAAAAATTGATAAGGAATTGGCATAAAATGTACTATTGCTGGTGGGTTGGGAACTTGCAGTTAACAAGTTGAACTACGATGTAATCCTTGTTTTATCCATCGCAAATAAGTACCATCAGCCTGGGCATGTTGTAAGCTGTTTTGCAAAGAATGAGAGTAGATACTTATCATGTGTCAGTGTTTTGCTGCTATTAAATATAGTTGTATCATATATTTTTATGCTAAATTAATTTTTGATGCCATTTCAGATCTCAACAACATTTTGCATAGTATACATTTTGTACTTAGAAGGATCGTGCATAAAGTACAATACTACTGTATTTTAGGTTATGTTACATTTCCAAAATGTTTCCGAAGGCTTAGATTACAATGCAGGGTTTTACCAAAGAAGTGCAATATGACTGGAAGTTCTCAGTAAGGTACACATTAAAGCTGTGATTTTACAGAAGGCTATCAGCTAGGCATGACTTTTATGGCTGTCTTGTATTTGTATAGATTGTTACAAATGAGAGATACTGATATTTGTCTTTCTGTTAATTGAAGCAATCAGCTGTTATATTTGTATGTGTGTAACTGTTAACATATGCAATAATCTTTGAAATAAATCATTGCTAAAATTATTTATCAAAATACTTAATATTGTTATTGCTTACAAATATAAGAAACTCCTACCAATATATTG
Source organism: Pipa parva (assembly GCA_019650415.1). Lineage (NCBI taxonomy): Eukaryota > Metazoa > Chordata > Amphibia > Anura > Pipidae > Pipa > Pipa parva. The sequence continues at coordinate 5,824 of WMED01022194.1, read as the reverse complement.
TTATTGAGTACCAGTTAAGGAATTTCGTCCTAAACTATACTGGGATATTGAGGGGGTAAAAACGTCTTCTTTAATGAAGAAATATATGGATTTATTGATTTGGAAGGGAATTTCAGGCATCTGACTAGTTATCATGATTTTGGAATATGCAAACATTATCAGGGTACGTTTGTGCATCTAATGTACCAGACTGTTTAAAATAGCCTGTTCCGTGGTCAAATAGCATTATAAACATTATTCATTGGATCTAAAGACAAATGGTTGCCCATACAGTTGTGGGTCCACAACCAGGTCAACATGTGCACTATACAAAAGATTATACTGTATGTCTTTATGCATTGGGCATTTATATAATTGGCATGTAGATACCATCTTTTTTATAAGTTCCAGTTTTATAAAACTGTTCCATCAGTTGTGGCCAGTTGACTTCCATTCCTAACTAATCTAACATCACCTCCTTCTTGCTGATAGAGATGATTCATGATATGTTGTCATAATTTATGAGGCTGACACATTAAATCATCGAACTGACATATTAAATCATTTTCCAGTTTTTGCAAGCATTGCATTTGCAATACAAGTGGTACAGTTTTGGCTTCTTTGCAAATGTAGTTGGTCAGCTCCCTTATGTTGTTTAGAAAGCTTACATATTAAGGCAGTGGCTTTGATTACAACGTTCCACTGGCAGTTCTGCTGACTGGTGTTGCAATAAACATAGCTATATTGCCATCTATATAAAATCTATGGTGTTGCCATAAATACCCCATAGCAATGTCTTTCTTTGTTAACGGGAAATTAATGACTTTAGTTCACCTTTATTTGGTGGACAGGTTGCTTTGAACTCACATAAAGACAGATGCTTGTTCAGTTGGCTGTAAACTGCCAGGCTGTAAACTGCCAGCATATTCAGTCATGCTATGTTGATCTTGTCCAGTAAATTGCACAAGTAAATCAAGAATTCTATAGTGAGGTGGGTTTAATGTATCAAGGAGCCTTGACTGCATATAAAATGCAAGGAAGGTCCTCTTAAAATCATGGTATTCACATGCTATCTGCTATAAAAATGGCACTGCCACACAAAATCAAAATTAAAAGGAACCATGTGGAAATGCTCTTTATATAGAATGGGAACATGTGGACTCCTCCTGCTTTAGTGGATCCTAACACTAACAAATTAAAAATGTGTATGTGCAGTGGCAGGTCAGTTATTCCTACGGTAAGGCACTACTAGGTCTACAGTGCAGCAGAGCGCATAAAACAGCCAAGTAACAGACTCGGCAAGCCCTACATTGGTGAGACCACCCATTGACTTCTGTAAGAAAAAGCTGGTTGGACAATTTTTCACAGTGAAATTCCTCTTGAGAGAAGTGGATATGGTTGCTGGCACTGCCGCTCTCTAAAATTTTCTTTGGCAATCTGCTGCCAAATGAAAAGTGCAGCAAAATGCATAGGGTTAAATTTACTAAAGGAGTTTTTTTGCCTAATTCACCGGGTTGGGGAAAAAAAAAATAAGGAAAAAATCAGGTGAAAACATCTTAGTAAATTTCACCTATAGCATTTATCTCTACTGATGCCATACCTGTAGAAAAGATGTGAGTAGTCTGCAAATATTACCATCTATTCAATTACCCAATAAAAGGTATCACCTATACTCTACTTGTTTCTGCTTATCTCTACTGACAGTTCACGCCTATGAGTTATTACATTATGTTCTCAGGCCTCACCAGTGGTGCATGTGTTTTGGGTATCCACATAGTGGAACAGGTTAATTTCTCCGAATTTTCACTTTCAAAATATTATATATAATTTTGGGAGAGCAGATTAAAGGGGAAATAAATGCTCATTGCTCTAGGGGTGATTCTGAAGGGTGGGTTGCATACTTATATCTGCTTCTGCTCTTGCTTGATTAATTGATTTAAGAGGAAGCATCAAGTAAAGGGAATCACATTGCTGTGAAGATAAATCATTTGAGTAAGTATTTTACCCCCCCCCCCCCCTCAGAATTACCCCTAGACAAACAAGTCTTTAGTTCCTCTTTAAGATTTAATTATGTATAATTGCATTTATAAATATAAGTATATTTTAGCTTTAAAATGTGGCTTTCAGGTACCCTTCCTGAATGTGTTATCTAATGCTCTATAGAAAACAATGGGACTGGGTAGGTTCTGTTTACCTTAAACATACCACTTGGCTGTTATTAGTAAATATAAAAACAGACAAAACAATAAACATATATTTCAAAAATAATATTTTAACAAGTGCTGTGTTTAGGAATTTTCCATCCAAATGCCAGTGTTTCTTTATTGCAGAGTTGGCTGATTCTCTACAGTCTTCCTGTGGTGTGACCTCTCATCTGATTTCTGTGTCACAGTAGTGAGTGAGTCTGTAACAGATGCCTTTGACTTGGAGATAAGAGAAATAATAAAAGACATATAGAGATAATGCCTCTATAAGCATGCCAGGTTGCTGCCTACATTTGGTTTGCAGGAACTAATGGAGATTTGCATACAACCCACTCAGCTGTTGTATTTACATTCTACACGCCTGCATTGTATCAACAATTGGCATAAGATTAATGGCAGAATACAAATGGTGGAGGAAAAGGGCAATATTTAGCAGCAATCTTTGCTTGTTACGTTACAGACTTTTCAAACCAGTTGAAGAGAAATCAAGTCTTTTATGTTTATCCTTTTGTTCAAGGAACAATCTCATCTTTTTTTTTTTTCTCCATCTGAGCGGCTGCCAATTGGCTGCAGACTGCATTTTTATGAATTGGGAAAGACTATGAAACAAAGAAATACAGGATTGAATGCAGCAGAGATTTCTTTTGTATGTCGTTTCTAAGAAAAATAATGGAATGGAGAGCTATGCCCAAGCAAGATAAACAATATTTTTCTGATAATATATGTATATACATCATTTTGTTTGTGAATAATTTTTAAAGGAAGATTAAGCTCAAATTATTTTTTTGCTTAGTATATTATTAAAACTATACATGCTCTGAGTATATTAATGGTTCTTCTGTTCCTAGCCTGTCTCTTCAGTGGGAATATTTGTATTCAGTAGATTAAAGTTGACCGTGCTGTAAAGATACCTAACTGCACCCACGGGTTATGACAGAGCCTTCCTGGACTTTTTGGATTGTGCCTAATGGAGATTTAATTGCAAAGGTTGACGTTGAGGGACTTAATGTCTTCTTTCCGCCATGCAATCTTAACTGATTATCCCTCTTTGAGTTTGTCACAGTGAATGCTAAAAATATTTCAGAGTTTGTTTTAGTTGAGGCATTTTCTCTGTGTTCTCCAGAACACACAGCACTTCAGTGGTCTATAAAGATCTACGGTGACAGTTTAAGCATGGGAAGTTACAATTATTATAGCTGAGAAAATTGGGCCATTCATTTTCATATTTATTCTTTTAAATACTGAGTGCAAATGCAGGCTCTTCTGCATTTAAAGTGACTTTGAGATGTACATTTTCACATAAAGATGGACTTGTTCATGTCATAGAGGTCCTACTGCTCTCATCGGCTTGAGTTGATTCTACCTTTTATGTACATAAAAATACAAAATTTCCAAATAGATTTTTGTATGAAAAATGCATTGTCTCAAATCTTTGTTCTAAAGACCAAGATTACACATCTTGTTGCCTAAAGAGGCTTAAAATCCATTAAATAGTATATATGGCTAGTTTTAAGAATTACAACGGCTAAAGTTGCTTTTCCTGGCTTTCTTCATTTACTTTATAATTTGTTTGCAATACTTTAAGCACTATCTGCAATAAAAGGACACATTATGTATAGAAATATAGTCAAATCTAAAATGAAATATATATTGCTTGCGGCAAACCATAAACACCACTTAGTGAATCATGGGATCTACAGAAACTTTAGCAAAATGTCCAGGTTCTATCTGAGCTACAATCCATCCTTAGCCTGCAATGCAATATATTCCTCAGTGAAATACAAGGCTGTTTATTGAGAATATCAAAATAAGTATAAAGGCAAATTCTATTAATTTCAGATAGATTCAAAGCTAGAATTATCGTATTAGTCGCATTTTTGCATTACCAGGGTCGCCCATCAACTCATATTTACTACAGACTGGCACGGAAAAAAAGCTAAGCGTTAAATGGCCGTGTTACAAAGAGATGGGGATATAGGTCTGTGTTACAAATCCCTGTCGATGCAAATGGATCTGAGAAGATTATGCTAGCTTTGATTCTAGCTGAGCCCAAAACAGAATAAGAATGGCAATGTTTTCCTTTACTTTCCAAAAATTCTGCAATTATTACTTAGAAAAGATGGCAAAGCTTCTGGCTTCTATATAAGGAAGTAAAATTGAAACAGCCTCATCCTCATTCTGCTATAATCCCTACATTTTATTCAGAGATCTGAACTAGCGCTATAATCCATATTCTACTGAAAGCTTACTTTCTGGCAAGCAAGGGAACCTTGAAAATCACAAGCATTCAACAAATCTAAGCTGCATCGTGATTCATAAATTACTGCCACCATTTGTTATGTAGCTGGGTCCTGCCCATGATGATATTGTACTGGTTTTGTAACAATTCACTTCATTATTGCTTCCCGGTGTGGTAAATAATTTTGCTTAAGAAGCAAGTATTGCCTGGGGGATAAATGGGGCAAGACAAATGATGTGTAAAGAATGATTTCTTGAACTAGCCAAGTTAAATAGTGGTTGAATCTGGGAAATTAGGCTGTTTTATGTTAGGCTAACTCAGGGATCGGCAAACTTTTTTTGGGAGGGAGCCATTTCACTCCCTCCTCCGGCGGCGATAACTATCTTCTGAGCCGCCGGAGGAGGGAGGCGTGGCCTCTCCCGACCCCATGACCACCGACAGCCAATCAGAAGAGCCGTCGGTGGGCGGGGCTTGGGGCGGGGCTTCGGCAGTGCGCTCCGAGCCACAACAAGGCGGCTAAAGAGCCGCATGTGGCTCGCGAGCCGCACTTTGCCGACCACTGGGCTAACCTATACAGAGGCATTCTTTCTCAGCCTTTGGCGTCTCTTTAATGGCATCACCCGGACATACTGTACTGCAACAAACAAGGAATCAAGGTACAATGGGGTATATGCTGAAGAAATCTTTTTTTTTTTTTTTTTTTTTTTTTTTTTTTTTTTTTTTTTTTTTAGTTTCAGTGTCTGCAGAGACTGTAAATTCAATCAAAAACTAAATGAAGTTAAGCACACCCAGCCAGTAGATCCTTGCCAGTTTTATTATACACATTGCGCATTTCTATCTTTTATGTTTGGGAAAAAGTGCCAAAGGAATGCCCATACAGACCACCAGAAGCAACCCCCACAGTCAGTAAGTCGATGCAGGATGACTGCTGTAGGGATTTTCTAGCTTCATAATTATTCACAGTCCAGAAATTCACAAACATCCAGTTAATGCTGGCACTGCACCATTTTAAAAGGCTTACCACATGGATGAAAAGAAAAGATAACTGTAACTGCCCATAACATTACTTTAAAGTGCAAGTAAACCCTATTTATAAAGTTTGCCCCATTAGTAAAATCCTCTCTCACCTCTTCACTCTGCAGTAAAATATTCCTACTTCCTGTAGTGGAGAAGGCCATGCCCCCACCCCCCACATTCTCTTATCTTAAAAACCGACTCATTCCTACAGTAGTGAGAATTCAGTCCCTAAGGGCTTAGCAGGGACTTATCAGTGAGAGGAAAGTATCAGATTACTAAGCATGCACTAACAGAATGAGTCATTGTGTGACCTCATTATGAAGTGGGGCTTCTCGGCACTATTACAGGAAGAAAGTACACACAGAAATGCAGGGGAGACAGGCTA
>WMED01022193.1:0-11730 GCA_019650415.1 Pipa parva | reverse complement strand
CTTTTTAAGTGGGGGAACTTGCACTATTGGTGACTGACTAAATACTTTTTTCCCCACTGTGTGTATATATAACACATACGTTACGTGCTGTGCAGATTTTCCCTATACTTTAACAAATAATAAAATGGTGGTTCTGGAAATGATAGTGTGAACAGGGCTGTGTCCTTGCTGTGAGCCACATTTATTATATAGATGTTTTATATATGCTGATATTTTACAGGTATGCTTTATGTTTTGTAAACGTTCATTTTGATATTAGGGCAATATCTATCTAAATGTGAAACAAACAAACTAACATTTTTACCACCAAAATGAAAATGTTCTCCATGAAAAACGCCAAGAGAAGAAAACAAACAAGAAAAAAAAATCTCTTTTTCCTTTTTGGTTTCTTTTATAATTTTTTTTTTTTTTTTTTTTTTTTTTTTAGCAAAATATTTAATCTTGATTGAGAAGCCCCCTAGATGATGCTGTTTGATTACAAAAATGTTGCTGTAATGAATGGAAACAATGTGAAAAAGAAATCAGCAGATAAATTGGGTTTGAGTTTATTCTGGGTAACGTAGTAGTGAAATACAGTTGTATCACATGCTATGGAGAATAGTTATAAAAAGACAGCAAATTCATCTTCCCATTTTCATTTTGTTCTCCACAATTTTTTTTCCACTTTTTTAGTAATAAAAAAAAAGTAGTAACAAATGTAATACATTTGTCATATTTACAAAAATGCACAGCTTTTAAATTTTTCTTGTAAAAAGGCCGTGTGATAAATCAGGTGATAGAGAGCCTCTTCCACTGGATGCTGACTAAAAGATCAATGAATTGATTATCTTTCCACCCAAACCTGGTCCTGCTCCTACCTTTTCCATTCTAGTTGATGGCGCGATCATCAACCCTGCAAGCTCTGTACATTGTCTTGGGGTGACTTTTGACTCTGCTCTTTCCTTCTCTAAACACATCTCTATCACTGCCAAAAGCAGTCAATTTTTTCTTTCGCAACATTGCTAAGATCCACCCCTTTCTCTCTCAATCCACTGCTAACATCCTCATGTGTGCTCTCATCCTATCCCGCTTAGCCTTCTTCAATGTTCTTCTATCTGGCCTTCCAGCTTCCCACCTCTCCCCACTCCAGTCTATTCTAAATTCTGCTGCCAGAATTATCTCCCTCTCTCCCCAGAGGGGACAGACTTTCTTCTAATCTCTCTCTGCTCCTTGGCTCCCCATAAGCAAACAGTGTTCTCCTTTTGACATTTAATGCACTTCGCTCTGTTGCCCTTCCCTACATTTTCTCACTTGTATTCCCGTACATTCCTCAGCATCAACTGCGCTCCTCCCAAAGCAACCAGCTTTGCATGCCACACACCAATACTGCCCTTTCTCGTCTTAAACCCTTTTCTCTCTCTGCCCCTCAAATGTGGAATTCTATACCCCTTTATCTTCACCAGGAACATTTCATCCACACTTTTAAATCCAATCTGAAATCCTACCGTTTGGAGCACCAGCACTGATATTTATCACTGATTTTTATGTATATATTTTATTTTATCCTTTCTTAGTTATTTATGCTTAGTATTTGTATTTATTGACCAGTGCTTTAGCACATTGTTACAGCTCTTATTACCCTTCTATCTGTGTTTGTAAGTCTTCCTCCCATTTAGATTGTAAGCTCTATGGGGCAGGGACCTCCAACCTCTTGTGTCAACCACAACCTAGCACTTAAAGTGAAGTATCCTTGTGATATTATACTTGTGTTGTTTAATGCACTTTTCCCATGTCTGTATTGTATTTGTATTGCTGAACTGTAAATTTGTGGTGCTTTATAAATAAAATTATACATACATATAAATAGTCACAAAAAACATTCCTTTATGTTTAAAGTTTTCTGTTACTCTTTATACTGTAAGACAGGTATAGCCAGTCTTATGCTACCAGATGTTGGTTTTCTCTTCAACAAGCCAGTCTCAATAGGATCCACATTTAACAATGAAACTATAGCTTAGCACCCCAGTATGTCTGTTTGTACTAAGATGGCTTCAATTTAATTTACAGTAACCAGATTCCGACTCTCTGTAAAGGTTTATTGCTGTGAAATATATGTCTGGTAACTCTAGGCAACCATGACAAAGTCTGCAGATGTTCTTTAGGAGAATTCCAGGTTTCATTGAAATAGAATAATGAAAAAAGGGTGGTAGAATAAAAAGACTGAGTATTATTTTGCTTTTCATGCCAGCTTAAATTTTGTGAACTTATTGTGTGATGATGATGTTTTCCCTTTATGACTAACTGACTCCTGTATCCTTAGTTTATGAGTACACTGATTACCTATTCCTCTGAAGCAAATCTGACAGCCTCGCATCCCTTTACAAATGCAATCGCCACATAAATGGAACTAGTCAGTTAGCTCCGATAACAGAGTAACAAAGAACAGATGCATAGCTACAGGGGGTGAAAGCATAGCATTTGCAATATCATAATTTATCTATCCATTAGCACACATTTTTGTTGGACTGGAGCTATCAGTAAGGTAGAAAACAGCAGCATTGTATCTCATTTTAAGTAATATGAAATAGAGTGGTGTGCACTTAGGTGTCTATTTGTTGAAAGCATAAAGAATTAGATATTGCTCCAAACAAGCAAAGGGAACCTGCTGTATAAAGAAAATGGGTGAATGTTTTGGCCAGATACCGTGGACAGTAGATGGAACTACAGTACAGATGGAGATCTGTAGACAAGGACATTTAGTAGAAAGAATATGACTCTGGACCCATATTTTTCAACACAGCCTACTGGACTCCAAATGATTCTGTAACATAGATTGTCATCTCCATTCTGTCTGCCATTGATTCTCACACTTATATGTTAAATATAATAAAGTATATTTTAGATTATTTTTATATTTAATTATAATACAATTGTCTACTAGCCATGTATGTTCATGAGGTGTATGTATGTGGTGATAGAGGTGTAAGGGGGTACGTGAAATGTGTGGCCCTTACTAGGTTAAGCTGGGAGCATACTGTGAGAATAGGTAACTGGGTAAGCAGTGTAATATACTGGGAGATGCAGGAATGTTCCAGATGGGGGGGGGGGGGGGGGGGAGTAACACCCCACAGTGTATATAGGAACCCCAAGACAAGAAGAGGGTTGGTTGTTGGTGGCTGATTGGGAGTTCGGAGAGAGCAGAGCAGGACACAGAGATTGAGATGTCCCTGTGTACCGCCCCAATGAGAAGCAATGGGAGTTGTGGGAGGCAAATGTAGTTGGTCTGTATAGAATTGAGCTACCCAGTAGCCGGGTACAGGAGAAACAGAAATACTTTATTTTCGGAGTGGGGAACTGACTGTTTGCTGTTTTTTTGGAACAATAAAGAGGATCGATTATTTGCAAGAATACTTTGGCATGGACTGTGTTTTATTGCCTTGTGCTACGGAATGCCGGAGAAGCAGAAACAAGTCTGAGTAAGTGTCTTTAAAGAAAAAAGGAGTACTTATCCATTCATTTACTTTTCACTAACCGGGTAAAAGGAAGGGGGGAAGAGAGGGTCAAGAGGCCACAGCCTTAGCAACTAAGATTTATTGCTACCCCTTGTACATGGCCCGGTTACAGAGGCACAGTATATAGCAGGTTGTTGAACAGGGTCAGTCAATAGGCAATGGAAATGTCATTGTATTTTTCTATGATATTTTTGGAGGGTTGGTAAAGCTATTTACATTGGCTGAATGGACTTGATTCCAGGCTGGAATAGTTTGGAGTCCACCGGTTCTGGATACTTTGCACTTTATTGCTATTTTCTTTATTTATAAATGTACCATATATTAGCATAGCCATAGCACTACCCACCATGTTTTTCTAGATGCACCATTTGTCATCCCTAGTAGCTCTAGATGGAGCATGGCTACTTTTTAGAAATTCCAGAATATACTGGAATATATACAGTATATATAATTGCCTCCAGAAGTGAATATGCCAAATTAAAAGACAAATAACCAATATCATAGCGAAGTTACTGAACTATTTATTGCAAAGTGCTTTCTGAGTTTAGGTGAATTAGTTCTCCTGTAAACACTGGATATAACCTAACCTGGCAGAATTATGTATCACATTAAAAACTGAACTTCCTGCTATAGAACTAAAATATGGTGTAAGCACATTTTGGGAAATGTAAAATGTGGTATTAATGTAAAAAAAATGGAGGCAAAGTACTTTGCCACAAATTATTGGTAATTGATCATTCTCTTTATATCCATTTTACCCTAGCAATTTTTTTTCTGTGTGCGTGAAAATTAGTGGTTAAGACCAGGCACAACTAAAAAGGTTTTAGAATGTTTTTTAAGACCAATTTTAAGAAGTAAAATAAGTGGCTGCCAGATAAGCAATTAAGCATTTGTGTAAAAATGTTCTCAAATCATATTTTGCATTTTTTTAGCAAAGTGAATTCAACAGGTGAATTTAGGGAGTAATTGATCAAAGTAAGAACCTGGGGGTTATTGACTAAAGTGAGAATTTGACTGACGAATTCTCAAACAGAAGATTGCAAAAGCTGCAACTGCCACAACATTTCCTTAGTAAAGTTGCGACTGTGACAATATTCTCATTCTAAAGATGCAACTGCAACAGTAGCAGTCTATTGCGACTGTCTTTAGCTGGCGAATTCACACACTTTATGCAAAAAATTCAAACTTTAGCCAATAACCCCTTTTGACTTTCAAAGTGAATTTGCATCACATTGGGTTGCTACACTCTGATTCTCTACTCCTTATTCACTAAACAAGGAATTCCCATAGCAAAATTCGTGATAAAATTCCCGTAGTGAAGTTGCGACTGCGTCAATAGCTGTCTCTTGTGTAGTGTGCAACTGTCATTAGCTGGTAAACTCGCCACATTCCTGAATACCCGAATATGGGGAAGCGGTGAATTCCCAACTTTACGCAACAATTCGGACTTTAGTCAATAACCGCCTATGAATTTAGTCAATAAGCAAGTAAGCACTTTTGGTAGAAAAAAATTCAACTTAACAGCTTTATAAATCTGGGGGAAAACAATATAAAAAAAAGCTTTATAAATATCTCCCGTTTAACAAGTCATTAAGGTAAAAAAATAGAAAGGACACAAAGGAGAACTGTTAACATTTTGCTAACTTTTTTTTTACAGTAAATAAAAGGGAAAAAAATGGAAACTGCTAACTTTTTTACGCAGAAGTCTAACTTATCATTAGGAGTGCTTTTAAAGATAAATGTCCATTATTTTTTAGCACCCTTTTTTAGCACTTCGTGATAACACGATTTGATGCATTTCCCCCATTGTCTCTTAAATCCACTTATAAGAGCTGCAGAGTTTATGGGTAGTTCCCCTGAATACAATCAATCAGCCTGGTGTGTAGCACTTAGTAACAGTTTATCACCTAAAGATTACATAATGTCTCTGTGACAATCTATATACCTGACACAAAAAAAAATCAGAAAAAAAATATATGAAAAGGAAATGCATCTGTTGTATTAGATGGCTTTTTTATTTGATTAAGTCTTTAAGATCCATCATGAATATAGCTACTAAACAGATAAACAATTCATGTGCAAACTGTGAATTTATCCACAATATTCTTACATACAGGCTCACACTATGGCTTACTAATATATTTAGCAATTACAGATGTCTAGACTGGCATATGAAGACTAAAGACATTTTAATACCATCACGATAGTAATCTATACATATTAACTGCTGTGTCAAATGTATGCCTACATATATAACTGCTTTCATTGCATGCTGATGCATGGTTGCAATTGGTTTAATGAGACAGAATGTACTCAGTACCCCTGAATACCAGTAATTTAACTTTTTGTTAGGTCCAGGGGGTGCAGAAGAGGCGCCACTGCAAGGAGGAGGAGGGGCTGGTGGGCCGATCTTGCACCAGGGTCTTCTGTAACATAGTTCCACCCCTGCTACACAGATTATGCGCAAAATTTCTTAAACTCGGAAAAGCTGTTTTTACTTTTCTGAGTTGAATAAATCAGGAGAAGGCTGCCTTTGAAGTTTCTCGCGGTAAGTATCACGAGATTTGCCTCGACCGATACTTGCCGTGAGAAACTTTTTTTTATTGAATATATGCATGGTAAGGGTAGCCATACAGTATAGCTACCTTTCCTTGGATCTATTCAATAAAAAAGTTTCTCATGGCAAGTATCGATCAAGGCAAATCTCGCGATACTTACCGCGATAAACTTCAAAGCATTCTCCCGATTAAACTCAGAAAATCTGAAACGGCTTTTCCGAGTTTAATAAATTTTGCCCAACTTGTACTAAACAGTTTTGATAGCCCCTAATTTATAAACTCTTTGTACAATACCTTCTTTAATAAATCCGGTAAAGTTGACTTTCATTTTTTTAATTCCCCGGAAAAATAAATTGTAAGTAAACACATCTAATAAATAAGTTATTAGTTGCCTTCAACAAGCTGTTTCTCATTTAGTATATTCTCTTAAATCACATTTCAACCAACAATGCTTAACATGTTTTATTAAATACTTAAAATTATTTAAACAAGGGAAATTAATGTCCTTCCATTTCCACTTAATATCCCATTGTTTGGCCTGATTATATGTAGTTTTGAGAATCTAGGCCTTGCTGCGAAATAACATTTGGGGCATTTGGGAAAAGACATCCCAGAGGATTGGCTCTAGATCAAATTAGTATAATTGGGAATTATATAAAAAGACATTAGTCAGTTGGGAACTGGATTGAAGTCTATGATTAATTTGCTCTAAATGACAATTAAGCAAATTTTGCATGCGTTAAGGAAGGGTATATAAGGATATTTATTCAAGCTAAAACTAAATATATAATGTAGCTCTAACGGTAAATATATATTCCCTAATATCTATTCCCCTCTTAAAGGGAACCTGTCAGTCTTTTTTAATTGTAATTGGAGCAGAATGACCCATTTAAGGAAAAAAAAAATCTAAATTACCCTAGAAAATATAACAAAATAAATCCCAACTTCTGGTATATCTTGTGGCCACCTCCAGAACATCTAAATATAAATGTCTATTCCCTTCTTAAAGGGCACCTGCCAGTCTTTCTTAATTGTAACCAAAACAGAAAGACCCATTTAAAAGAAAAAAAAAATCTAAATTACACTAGAAAATGTAACAAAATAGATCCCAACTTCTGGTATATCCCATGGTCCTGGGTTGGTGACCCAATTTCATTCTTGGGTCACGTGACCCAATTTAACAGTAGCAATACAATGCTGCTTACCTTTCAAGGTAAAATATATTTTTTTATTGGGGAAAACAACGGGGGTTTGACTAATTTTAGAAATGTAGCACTCAAACCTACCAAAGTTGCAGTGCTGTGCTTCCAAACATGGCATAAGCACTTTTTGTTATATTTTTGCATCAGAAATGACAATATACTAAGACGTTCTTTGATGAGGGCACTGGCAACAAGAGCATGTGATCTTCATATGGCTACCTGCATATACATATTTTACTAGAACATAAACGTTTAGAAACAAATTGCTCTCATAGAAAACAGAGAAGTTTTCTACATCAACCTTCCAGGATTTCAAATATCCCATGTGGAGTTATATTATAGAAATTCAGAATTCTTGGTTGAGCTGTACTGGATTAAATAAACTCTACTTGCAGCTTGCATATTTATGGTTATAAGCTGCTGGGACCTCTAGTTCTTCAAAAGCCAAAGGACCAGTAATACCAGAAAAATAAATGTCCCCATTTGGATTGGCATGGCAGTTATTTAAATACAACAATTGTTCAAATGTTATCTTGGAAGATGAATTAGTGATTTTATTGCTTTCTGTCTCTATATGTGTTTGAATTAAAGCATAGATGTATTCCAAAAATTATTTCCAGGCTCTGCTAGCTGAACAAACAATATGTCTAAGAAAACATTTTGCATTTTTTGCTCAAACACTTACACATATGTAACTCTGAAGGTCAAACCATAAAAATGATCTTCCATTAAGTCTACATAACATGTAATGGGATTCATGTTTGGGAACTTTGGAAACTCTCTGAGAAGGTCATTACTTCACTTCCTTTAGCAGAAAAGCACATTCATGTGTTGTGTATTTCTTACCTCTATTTCTCTATTGTGCATATCACAGTAAGACCCAATAGTCTTTTGATTAAGCTTTCAGTTGAAACGACATGACACTGTTTACATAACTTGTTTCCCCCTAGCAATATTTTTGTTCCTACAATGCATAGTTGAACCAATTATGATCATTGACTCCATGTAAAGTGTTATTTCCTTACACTGAATAAAATTATTGTGTACACAATGTGCTTCGTTCCAAAGAAATTAGCCTCCTTATTTGAAATTCACAATGTTTCTGTTATTCTAAATGCAAGAGATCATTGGTGCATTTTTTGATGTAAGCAGATGTAAGGCAGATATATTTGAATAGTTATATATACAAAACATTATTCTCACCAACAATCAAGTCCATATGATTACGTAGTAGACTTTGGTATGCTGAAGATTTGAGGTCTGTCTAACAGATCATGGTGTAGAGTAGGGTTGTCTCACTTAAGGCCATGGATCCAGTTGTGGTGTTTTAAGGGAAATTAATGGTCCTCTGTCTGATAAACAGATCCATACATAACCCATGGCATCATCTTCTCAATTAAACCTTGCCTCCAAAATCTAAGCTGAGCAAATAATCTTTATTCAACACAGAGTTTTGTCTAATAGAACTAATGATTTATATTTAGTGTTGGTGTTTTTATTATTCATCTTACCCAACTATCACTTCCCAGTAACCCTCCCTCATCCTGATATCATAAAATATTTATTCTTCAAGATGCTGTAAAGAATAGATGGAATGCACTGTGAGGGTTCTCTGGAATGTGCTAGGGAATACTTTATACTGTATAAGATGTCATCTGAGGAATTGGGGTGAAGAGTGCAGGTTGCTATCTCTACCTGCTGAGTGCAGTTAGAGGTAGCAAACTGGTAGAATTGTAGTAACTGTTGGATGATTCAGGAAACTTTTTTCATATCCAACTAAAGCCCTTGGGGTGGAATATTTAGATGTCTGTGGCTTATGTCTAAGCTATAGGAATTTATATAATTCAGTTTTAGGCAAGTGAAATTCTTCCTTAAGACAGGAAAAATATTTAAGACATATGTACAATAAATTGTGGTGGTCCTATAATTTTGGGGTTAACCTCCTAATTTAGCCCACAGATCACTTTACTTCCCAGACACAGGTGTGTCCTATGATGGTATGATAAACTGCCAACAAACATAGGCTGGCTTTTCAGCACATTTTCTTTTTCTCACACTCTTCAGTCTGTTTCTAGAGGAAGATAAGACGGAGACCACCCTTATTCTCCATTTTAACCCACACATTTATAGATAGGGTCACATGACCTGACAAGGATAAACTTTTCAAGAATATTTTCCTAATAAATGCTTCCAAGATAATCCTATAGTACCCTGCATAGTATAATTAATGAAACAACTTATCTTATAAACAGTCTTCTTATTTTCTTAACCCCTTTTATATCAGAATATATGTTGAGTCCCCTGTATACGATAGGACATTGATTGACAATTTGAAAACTGCAGGGCACTCTGGATTCATTGGTGTATTAATGCTGCCTTTAATTACCTATAGCATAGGAACTAGACCCTATGCAAGAGCTTTGGTCTGCTCTTCATTAACTACAGCACTGGGTGGGTGGTAAACAATACAAGGACATTCAAGGCGTGCAGGCTGTACATTTACTGGCGATTTTATGGTAGGCAATTTGGATTAATTGTGCTATTTATATTGGACATTCTGAAGTAACTGGCCAATAAATGCTGGGTAGACAAAGAAATAGTAATGGTATTGGGGGCATGGCCTGAATATAATGAAACATATGTTTTATGATACATTAAAAAAAAATACATAAAATGTTTGTATTAAAGTCAGTTACCTTATTTTTGTGCACTTTTTCTTCCAGCAGACAACTCTGGATGATTAAAAAAGATACAAACTTTAGGCAAGTATGAGTTAATATTGAGACTAAATTTATACGCCAACATAAAAGGGAAAAAATTTCTGAAAATTCAGAATAGTGGAAATGACATTAAAATATAGTCGAAGAATGATTCATGGGTTAAGGTCCCAACAGGTTTGTCATAATAATAAAAGGAACACTGGGAACAATATAAACTCTATCACCACTTTTACTGGTAAAAGTCCAATTTACTGTATACAAGACAGGCACTTAATAATGCAGCACTGCTCATAAAAATATGTGGCCCCCAATCAACCAAGGAGCGTTAACATACCCCAGTACCCAATTTGCTTTTAAGTACATGGTGTTATAAAAGCGGCAGCAAGTATTGTGGGATCCATGAGTGTACAATCAAAGTGAACGTTCAGATTTTAGCCTCATTCACACAAGAAATAGACCAACAAAACAATTTATAGGCTGTGTTCACTTCCTATGCAATATACTGAATGCATCTTTACTTCTATTGTTTTAAAGAAAATTTAGAAATATTAATATAAATAAAAAATGGTATGATAAATGTAAGACTTGCCCATATAAAAGGTTTAAAAATAAAATCAAGTTATCACTGCATTTTATTAAGAAAATGTTGATATTATTTTTGTTGGCAAAATTGGATTTTACCACCTACAAAAAAAAGTTTCTGGGAAAAGTTTTAAAAGCATACTATCATAGAAAGAAGTTTAAATACTAATGTCATCCATGGACCAGTGGCATACCTACAGAGGTCGCAGTAGTCATCACTGTGACCCTTATAGTGCACTGTGGGGAGAAGGTTGCCCAGTTCAGATTGTGCACAAGGGCCAACCCCCTCAACGTTCCACCCCTGGGAAATACACTTTACAACATGAATACAATTGAAAACATTAAACAAGATTATAAAAAAGAGGAATCTGTGTGATAATGTAGTCCATTAAGAGAACAATCAGCGGTGTGTTTATCATCATATCTTTCACTGTTCAAAAAGTAGGGCTTGAGGCAATCAGAATACATAATATATGGCAATTTAAAGAATGAAATTTCATTTTGGACATTTGTTTTTGAGTCAGTTTTCTGTTTTAGTTCTTAGCCTAGAAAGGCAGACTTTACAGACATAGTTAAGAAAATATATTAGTTTATTGATCTGCAAATGATGTCACACTAAAATGTATTTACCAGGCAATTAATTCTGGAAAGAAAATACAATGTAAACATTAACCTCAAAGTGGAAGCCACAAAATAAATAACAACTTTTCATTAGGTAAACGGTTGTACCCTGCCCACATTTCTATGTTTCCCCATGGAAAATAAATTGGTTAAAGAAGAATACTGAATAGGGAAACTAGATTGTAAGCTCCATGGGGCAGGTACTGATGTGAATGACAAATCTCTGTACTGTAAAGCTCTGAGTAATATAGTAACGCTATATAAAAAAATGAACAAATATTAAAAAAAAAAAATTTCAAAAATGAGATTTTCCTTCTATAGCTAGTCAAAGCTTGCACAGTTTAATTGGGTTACCATAGTACCTCAGTTTTGCAAACCAGCAAATTGTATCGCAATTGTTGTGATACTACAAGCAACATCACTGTCAACCAATGATTTTCCATGCTGGTGTAACACCGTGTAGAGAGACATCTGGTACTGCCAGATATCCTAAGTGCTTAAGGTCCTAATTCACCATAGTGCGAAGTGAGCCGCGAAGCATTCGGCTCACTTCGCA
>WMED01022192.1:0-11730 GCA_019650415.1 Pipa parva | reverse complement strand
AAGTGTTAACGAGCAGTTGGACAGGTGTACCTAATAAAGTGGCCGGTGAGTGTATATCCAGATCTACAGATGATCCCCTTGTTTAGCTTGTTACAAACTAAACAGATAAAGATTATTTATTTTGGGGGGGTCATGACTGTGCCAGACCATGGGACCTTAGATGACAACTATGGGCCTCAGGCCAGGGTCACACTGGCATATAGATGCATGTCATTTAAAAAAAACAAAAAAACATTGAGAATAATGACTGTTGGGTGTACAATGTCACTCTTACGTTTCATAGAGAGGAGAATGCACTGTAATGCTTCATGTCATGTTTTTTCTAGGGTATGGAGCACAATGCGAACAATGTAACAGGATTAATAGCAATAAGAATTGAACAATATTAGTGCTATTTATTTATATGTAATCGCATCACAAAAATATGCCAGGGAAATGTGCCGGCGTATTTACACAGCAAGTTTTTTTTTTTTTTAACGAGGCTCATCATACACCATTGTGTCCCTAGCCTAATAAAAATAGATCACAGAAGGTGAATTAGAAAGTTGCCCTTCATTAACTCAATAGATAGCACATTCCAGCACATGGAGAAGGAAACTAATAAAACCAGGTTTTTGGTCTTTGAATACTGTAGACTTTAATTAGTATATCATACATATGAAAGAAAGAAGCAGCACTTTCATATAGCTTAAACCACCATTAGCTTAGGCCAAGGTCACAGTAGCCGTTTTTAATTAGGCTCATTATTGTCTATGGTACAAAACACAATAGACTGTGTGGATTATCCCACAGGAAACAAAGGAGACTATTTTTCCAGCTCAGCTGAAAAAAAGCTAGTGTGACCCTGGCCTTAATATTTTACCATAACAAGGACATGTTTCAGGCAGAGCCTTTTATCAAACGGACCATCAGTTTGATAAAGAGCTCTGCCCAAAACACATCATTGTTATGGTAAAACAAACTCACAGTGGAATAAGGCACCTGGAAGTGCTGCTCCTTTGTTCCTTATATAGGATGATGTACTACATGGTACCATAACAAAAGCACCTTAAACAGCAGCACAAGAATATTTCTGGAAACAACCCATCTTAGGAACAGATGATTTTCTTTGGGACTTTTGTTAGTTAAAGGGCTTTCAACTTGTTCCATCTATTACCGATCACATCTGAATATTCTGCTTTTCTGATATTATGATAACTGGAATGCCGCCCCATTGTCTGTATTTAGAACATTTTGGCAGAATATGACAATTAATGCTGGAACACATTTACTTTACCTCAACGGTCGCTCTCCTCCCAGAGGTGAGGTGACAGTGCTCCAGCTTTTCCGGTAATCCTCGCGCTCTGCCTTTTTTTTTCGTAGCGGGGCTGGGATGTACGCAGTTTGGTTGTTCTTGTTTGGGAGGTACTGGTTAAAAGGCACAAAAGTTTTGTTTTCACCATACGATACCCGTCTAGCAGACATATCATCTTTCCTCACATCTGGTATTCTTCTGTGAGGTAGGTCAGATTCTGAATCACTTCCTCTCCCTAAATTTAATAAACAAACAAACAAATAATAAAGTGGCTGTAAAATATAAAGACATGCGGTGGGCAAAACAGGCAGATCAGTAGTGGTTCTGGCCCTATTGATGCCCTGAGCAGTGCAGGACATCAGCGAGCGCATAACAGGATATGCGTACTGAAGTAAACAAGCGCAGGGTAAGTTCACTCTTTGGTGAATTACCCCCTAAATGTCAAACCGACTACCAAGGGTTCCTTGACAACCAATGAGATGAATAAAATTGTTAAAAACAAACAAACAAAAAAAAAAATCTAACAGACTATAACTATGTCTCTATCTTCTACATGGCTCCATGATTAGCAAATATAGCAACATTATTATACTTTCATTGGTTTGTAGAGTAAGACAAAATGTCTTACAATCCATAAGGCCTATTCTTTAGGCTGATGGCAAGAAGTGATTTTTTACATATCTTTCCAGGTGCAACAAAACACAATAAAACGCATATCCCTAAGAAGCTCCTATTCACTTGCATGCACAAACTCGTGAAATCCTATTCACGGACATTTCACAATGACAAAGTACCTGCAGGTGTATTTTCAAGTAATACAACTCAAGTTAAATGGGAGTTTGGGGATATTTGTTTTTAAGCACCTGGAGAAACAAGACAGTCCCAATAACATGTGTACCATCAGCCTTACAGTTGTGTAAACACGTCCTCCAAGTCACTACTGCAGGAGTTTTCCAAGAATCCCATGAAAACCCAGGGCTGAAGCCAAAGACAGAATCTGCATCGCCAGTAAAAAATTTATAAGAAAATAAAATTCAAACGATCAGAAACACTGGGGAAACAGTGTTATTCTCTGTTTAAACCTCCTTTATTTTTGACCTTTTTTCAGTAACCTGTACAGTTACCATTTGTTAGACATTCTTGAGTTCTAATATTGCAGAATTTATAGAAATGTTTCAAGCTTAGAAACTGACATGCCTTTGAAGGAAGGGGAAAAAAAATGTAAACTTTTTTTTTTACAAGTTAAAATAAACACTATCCTTCATTTCCGAACATGCTTATATTATTGTGTGTAAAAATCCACAGCTCCATTCTGCAACTAGTGCCAATAATTTGGGATTTATCATTCATAATGCTACAAGAAAGAAAAGCTCTCCAAGTTTGATACAACACAACTTTAAAGGACCAGCAACATAAGAAAAAAACCCAAAAATCCCTTTTAGCATGGAATGTCAGTTGTTTCTATATTATAAAATGTTATCTTTCACTTTAAATTCCTGATATGTGTTGCTTTGCATTCATTTCTCCCCTTTTATGGCTTCAGCCACATTTTAAATTCACCCTCGCTCAGGCCATTCTTTTCTATGAAACATCAGATAAAAAAATGCCTTTTGAAAGCCCAATTTATAAAAAGATTTAAAAATGGCTGCAACCAGCATTGAAAAGGTCAACAAAAATCCGGACCATAACTTCAGAGAGCACATTTGTAAAAGTATAGAATTGGAATAACTGCAAGGCCAATCCTCTAAGCCAGAAGTCGGCAAAGTTTGTAAAGGAGGGAGCTATTTCGCTCCTCCAAAACGTGTTTCGTGCTGGGCACTTAATCATCAGTGCCCAGCACGAAACGCGTTAGGGGGTGCCTGGAATCACCTTTGATTTTAACTTTATTACTATGATCTGCTTTTAACTTGATCAAATAAAAGTTTGTTGTTTTTACCCACGGGAGTGCCGTTAACCACATTTAATCCCTATATTTCCAATGGTCTTAGGTGACCCCAGGCAAATCATCATTCGACCCCAAATGGGGTCGCGCCCCACAGGTTGAGAACCACTGGTTTAGAGCATATATGAAATTCCACTCACCATCACTGCTTCCTCTCAGGATGACATCTGGAGATGGCGTCTGTTGTGATCGTGATCCAAATGAATCTAGACTATCAAAGGAGTCATCTCTGCCATGCCTAGGAGGAGAAAGGGAATCACTCCTCTCTGAATCCCAGCAGTCTATGTAACCACTGTCACGAATGCTGCGTTTTGGACTCTCACCTTCCTCATTTTCCTACAAGGATGAACACACAATATATACACAGTTTATTTTCATAATTCTACTGTACAACAATAACAATTTTAAAAGAACAGTAACAAAAAATGAAAATGCCTTTAATATATTTATAGAAATTAAATATTAAATTTGTGCTCACAAAAATTCTAAATTGTATCAAGAAATAAACTTTGCCATTTACCTTTAAAACTAGGACTGCAGGGAAATATTCCTGCATAATTATCTAAATCTATACAGAACACATGGGACTGTCAGTAAAGATAAAAACAAAGTAATTAAAAAAAACTAAAAAAAACATGAATTTAATGGCAAAAAAACATTTTTTACAGGTGATATATTTGAATAACTGCCATGCTAATCTAAATGGGAATTTATTTTTATTTTTTGCATTAGTGGTCCTTTAAAAGTAGTAAGTAGGGTGTGCAGTTTGTGATATCAAAGTCCAAAGCACAGTTGTAACATAAGATCCAAAAGGCTTTTATTGTCACTCCAACCATATACAAGTACACAGTGAAATAAAATAATGTTCCTCCAGGATCACGGTGCAACAAAGTATGCAAAAACCACATGCAACAGTATAAATACACAGAACAAACAAATACACAGAACAAGGCAAGATATACACTGCACAAAACAAGGTAGCCCCATAGAAGGCATAATTGGAGGATGTGCAAACATTTGCAACCTACTATGCCATGTAATATCAATAGTAGCTACTACAATACAGTAACATAGTAGTTTCTGAGGTAGACAGTCCTAAAGTGCATGGTGTGCAAAGTGACCAGTGCAGTGCAGTCCTTGAAGATTATTGGAAGAAGCTGTTGGAGAGTCTGGTAGTTTTGACCTGGATGCTGTGGCACCTCCTACCAGACAGCAATAAGGAAAAAAGAGTTTATGTGAGGGATAAATGAGATCACCCACAATGCTGGTGGCTTTGCGTGTGCGGCATGTGGTATAAATGAACATGATGGAGGGGAGAGAAAGTCTGGTGATCTTCTCTGCAGTCCTCACTATACACTGTAGGATTTTGCAGTCAGAGATGCTGCAATTTCCAAACCAGACAGTGATACAACTGCTCAGGATGCTATCTACACTGGTACTGTAGAACATGGCGAGGATGGGAGGGAGAATATGAACTTTACCCAGTCTCCATAGGAAGTTGAGATACTGCTGGACTTTCTTGAAAATAGAAGCGGTATTGAGGGACCAGATGAGGTTCCCCACGATATGAACCCCCAAGGAATTTGATACTTGGTTCTGCATCAGTCCATTAGCTGCTGTACCTTCTCTCTGACTGCTGATTCATTGTTCTTGCTGATGAGACCCACCACAGTTGTGTCATTGGTGAACTTGATAATGTGTTTCTTACTGTGCCTTGCTACACAGTCATGAGTCAGCAAAGTGAACAGCAGTGCAGTGGAGTGAGAATGCAGCCCTGATGGGGGTGCTGGAGATGCTGTTCCTGATCCAGACTGAGGTCTCTCAGTCAGGAAGTCCAGGATCCAATTGCAGAGGGAGGAGTTCAAAGCCAGAAGTCTCAGTTTTCCAACCATATGCCAAGGGATGATGGTGTTGAAAGCTGAGCTGAAGTCTATGAACAACAATCGGACGTACAGTAAGTGTCTTTATATTCCAGGTGGTTGAAAACCAGGCATAAGGTGGTAGAGATGGAATCATCCATTGAGTAGTTGGAATGATACGCAAACTGCAGGGGATCCAGTGAGGGGGATAGCTGGTTATGTGCCTTATGACAAGCCTCTGGAAACCCCTGAGAGTTCTTTGGAATGAGGATGATGGTGGTGGGTTTGAAGCATGTCAATATAAGCACGCTGCTCAGGGAGATTTTGAATAGGTCAGTGAGAAGATCTGTCAACTGATCTGCACATCGACTGAGCATTCTGTCAGGAATTCCATGTGATCCAAAAGCTTTGTGTGTGTTGAGTATGTAGTGTCCTCCTCACTTCAGCTGGAGTCAGACAGAGAACCTGGTTGTTGGGAGGAGAGATGGAATTCCTTGCTGTAATGCCATTCTGTGCTTCAAACCATGAAATTGTTCAGTGCATCTGGTAGGGAGTTGTCACTCTCACAGCCAGGTGTTGATGGCTTGTAGTTGGTGATATTATGGATGCCTTGCCACATGCGCCGTGTGTCAGAAGTGTCCTAAAAATGCCTTGTATTTTACGTGAACAGGTGCACTTTGCTTTTCTGATGGAAGAGTTCAGGTTGGCCCTTGAGGTTTTCAGATCTATCTTACTTTCTGCTTGGTACGTGCTGGTGATGTTTATATAAGCAAGATCCTGCAAAGTTCACATCCTGGTGGAATTTAGATTTGCATGATTTAAGTCTCCAGCAACAATAAACAGTCCATCCGGGTGTGTGTTCTGGAGCTCATCTGAGCTCCATACAGTTCATATATCCCTCGTGTTAGCGCTGCGATTATCAGCACCGTGATGAATTCCCTTGGTAAATAAAATGGTCTACATCTAACTGTCACAAACTCCTCTAGCAATGAACAGTAACAAAGGACTTGTCTCCACTTGTTACAACATTTCAGCTCCAAGGATCCTCTGATTATCAATGGCTGTAAGATCCTTGAAGTTGCAAGTTCAACCTTTGCTACTGGGCTGAAGAAATCTACCGGTAATCTTTAATATTTACACAGAAAAAATGTGACATTAAACACAAGCTTACAACACCAAGAAATAGTCAGTGTACCTTGGCCAAAACTACCATTCGTCTATTACAAGAAAAAAATCACCCCAGTACAGGAAAAGAAAATGATGTAAGAACATTGGTAAAAATTGCACATAACTAATGAACCAGATCTAATAATTTAACATTGCTAATAATAGTAAACAATTTGATTTACTTAAACTGTTGCATTATCCTATATACTAGTGTATGCTCAAGATTGTGGTCATCACCACAATATATACAGCCTGAAATAAAAGAAACAATTTTTGTTTATAAAGTCCTAGATAGAGCATTGTTTTCTAGACCATTAGATCTTGTGCTGTTCAGTCAATGATGAATTTGTCCCATTCATTCCAGTTCCTAATAGAAAACTCATATGTCCATTCTCATGTAAAACACCCAAGGGATAAAATGTGGATACTTAGTATTAAAAGAAGAGCATGAGTTAACATAATTAAACTGTCTTTTTAGTAAGTGAAGTAAGATGCTCTTTATACCCATGCGAGCAGCACCAGATGTGCAAGAATTGGATCAAATCCCAAGGCAGGAATCTTGTGAATGACCTAAATATTAATTAGCCAACTTTCAGCAATTAGAGAAAATAGAGCATTCCAAACTTAAAAATTCACCTATTCTGGTATTTTTAGCCCATTAAAAGACATCTCTTTAATACTCTGTAAAATGCAAATATATACCAAGAGAATCATAAATCATTATTCTGAGAAAGGTAACGTAAATGCTCTATACATCAGCAAAAAAAATCTGCAAAATGCAAGCTGCTGTATTTAAATGCAAGTCGGCCTTTGAAGCTTTAAACTAGATAGCAAGCTTATCAATGCCCCTTACTGAATCAATGTATTTCTCCTACTTTTTCCTTGCAAACCAAAGATTTGGGAGTCAATTCTAGAGCCTAGTAAGGCCCCTCCACTCTTTAACCCTGGGAGCAGGCCACAACTTTGCATATTCAGCCACTCAGTGAGTGCAGCAGGTAGGGAACTCTTCATTTGCTAGATAGAAAACCAATTATTTTACATGGTACTGACAGTAAAGGTTCCAGTGGTGGAACCTCAAAGTCTGATTCAGATTTGAGCTCCAAGAAAGGTTAATTATTTAGTAGCCATTTAAAACAAAAAGAGGCAGAAAGAGTGCAACTATCGGGGCAATTGAGGAGGGGATTTTAAGAACCAGTCA
Source organism: Pipa parva (assembly GCA_019650415.1). NCBI lineage: Eukaryota > Metazoa > Chordata > Amphibia > Anura > Pipidae > Pipa > Pipa parva. Next base: position 4,270 of record WMED01022192.1, on the reverse strand, counting down.
TCCCAAAGAGCAAATTATATGGAGCTTCTTTATATTTGTTGTCTCCTATACAAAAGGATGGCAGTCCAAAATTGCAGAATGTTTAATAATCTGGCACCAAACCAGTCCCAGGTTGTCAGAATTTATTGTATTTTCTTTTTTATACTCTAACAGTCGCATTTGGATCCAAATAATCATGCTATAATAATTCAGTGCTGTCTCATTAAACAATACGGTTATGTCATCTACAGGTTTTATACAATATAAAATGTACAAGTTCAGCAGGTCTGTTTGATCAGCTTTGGCTAACCTTTCTTACCAAACTCCCAGCCAAAGTTCTTGAAACTGTAATCCATTAACAATGCCAGCTCTTCAGATACAATAATGAATTCTCTATATCAACTCTACCTAGAATCCTAGCTGTAAAACAAGGCAGCGCAGGGAAGATGTGCTTTTTGCCAGTAGACAGCCACTCAGAAGCACCAGCAAACACATTCATTTTATTCATTGCATTTTAGACTTCAAAATCACCAATAGTCTAAGTTTTTTTTTTTTTTGCTCATTAATGAAATATACAGTTCATACACATATTTTTAGTGGTTTGTAAAAATTCAATTATATACCAAGAGAATCATAAAACATTTGGAGAAATTTGATATAAATACCATAACCATCTGCAAAATTACATATGCAAAATGTAACTTTTTTTTAAACTTAAAACAGCTTCCTATGTTTAGCAAAGTATACAGGCAAACTGACAAAAGTTACTTAAAGGGACACTAAAACCCCAGGCTGACTGGTGATCTTAAATGCAAGTCAGCCTTTTAGGTATTAAACTAGTCAGCAAGCTTACCAATGTCCCACACTGTACTGAAGTATTGCTCCTATTTTTCCTTTCAAACTAAAGACCTGGAAGTCCCTTCTAGACCCTAGTTAGGTACTCCTGCTCCTAAACCCTGGGAGCAGGTCGTTTCTGTGCAGGCACTTAGTGAGAGCAATGGGGAGGGAACTCCTAACTCTTCATTTGCAAGGTATATATATGCATCCAGTAGTATACTGATGTCTCCATGGGGGAAAAAATTGATAGGTTGTTAGCCCCTGTTCAGCCCTAAGTGGAGGTCTTTGCTATTCATATGCAAGTTTCTCTCTTCCCTCTATCCCCATTTTAAAAGTTGCAAATTGGAATTGCATGTCTTAGGGGATTTCCTATATACCACCATCTATCTGCCATAACCTTGTACTACACTGCTAATTTGTTAGCTCGCCTACTATTTCTCTTTCACATGCATCCTTGTATTTCCTACCTTTCATGCAGTGCTGCTTCCTTCAGGTCTTATAGAGAAAGAACTGTATATTCTCACCACTTGCACAGTTTTCTGTTCTTTACTTAAAGTTCTGCAATAAAATGTATATAACTTCTCTCCAGTGTGACCTTGGTGCAACTACCCGAAGTTCATAAAGATTACATTTAAAAAGGTATTTACTTAGTAGGAGCAAGTGGGGAACCCTTATAGATTTTTCACTTTTGCCAAAACTATTACAATTTTCCACACACCATAAATTTATATATAAATTTTTGTATTCTCAACAGGCAAGAATCAGATTCTGTGTATGTAAAGCCTATACAAATAGTGATCTATAACTAACATGTGATTTGTAAAAGGCTTAGGGAGAATCCCATGGATTAGTAATCACAAGAAAGTGGATGAAGATGTAACTTCCAAGTGACTCCATAAAATAGAATGACAATACCATTTGCTCCATGACTCAGAAAGATTTAAGATATATAAATGCTGAAACTCATTCAGGCCCAAGGAATCTTACAGGATCTGATTGCAGGGTGAATAAATAAATATGTTTCCCATAGACACACTGGAGACTGACTTTCATTTCTCTAGATCACAGCAGAAAGGCCAAGTTTGGAAAACTCTGCATCATACAGACTAAATGACTTGATTATAAATTTGTGATATGAATAAGGCTTTAGTATCCACTGAAAAAAAACAAATGGAAGGCAGTCTAAGCATGTAAAGAATGCCAGTGCTAAATAACTGATTCTGTTTACCATACAATCAGGCCAAAAATGCAATAAAATTCTGCAGATTAGAGCATCAGTTAATACCATTGCCAGAGAAAACCACTATTTCTTTCAATCATTCGTTTTAAAGTTTGGGTTCACAAAGACAAATAATTAGAAACAAAGCAGAAGAAGAAACTAAAAACATTAAAGGGGAACATAAGTTCATTACTGAGATGTCAAGTGGGGTAGAGGAAAGGGGGGGGTATAAAGGATGGGGGAAGGAGAGGGGGAAAGGCAAGGGGAGGGGAAAAAATAGAAAGAAAAACAAGAATGCTTAAAAGGGAAAGAATGGAGGAAAAGGGGGGGAAATAAGAAAACAACCCTAAAAGAGAGGAAAGAGGGAGGGGGGAGGGGGGAGAAGGAAGGGAAAAAGAAGAAAAGGGAACTAAGGAGTAAGGAAACATGAACACCCAAAATGATACTACAAGGAGAGAAGGAATAATAGCATTAACTGGAATTGGGAATAAAGTTAAGACAAAAAATGGTCATAAAAATCAAGAAAAACAGGACAGAAGGAGACACACAAAAGGGTGCAACATCTAACGACTAAGCACAAGGGTCTAACATATATGGACACGTTTGTCATACTCTCAGATATGTTCCAATATTTGATATACGTGTTATTTTTCTGTTTTGGTTGTTAAAAGTACATACACATTTTATATAATTGTATACCTGCTCTGTTAAACCCAAAAAATCTCAATAAAAATGAGACTATTCAAAACATAAAGGGGGAACATAAGGCTTGTATTGTCTAAGTGCAATTCTGTATAAGAGCACTGAAAATAATTAATTACCGATCATGTTATTTTCTCCAGGGCTGCCTCCTACTTGTCAGAACACTGATCTTTTTTTCTACACTATACAGCAATACAATCCTCTTCACTTCCTGATTTCTCTTAAAAATAAACGAGCAGAGGAAGCGCAGACACAGAATTCTGATATAATACTGCATATGCACTTTCTTAATCAGCTATGTTGAAGAGGAAGCAGGAAGTGGAGAGGATTTCAGCACTACATGAAGAAGAAAGGTGACCTGGCAAGCAGGAAGCAGTTCTGGAAAAAAGAATATGATCAGTAAATATTTCCAGCTCTCTTATATAGAATTATATCTCGTTAAATGAGCACTTTACGTCTATAAGTCGCCCCTTTACAAATTACAAGAATATCCTTATGATTAATATTTTTTTACAAAAGTATAGTTTTCTCATCACAAAATCCCTTCCCCTTTCGAGACAATAACCAATAAAGGGCTACTAACACCAGAAAAAGAAAATTGCTGTTTAGATTAACATGGCGTGTTGTAAATTACATTCCAGATTGTTTTTAATGTTTGGGATAGATTGACAATTGTTGGTTGCAGATATCTTTTTAGAATCTGTGGCACTTATCTGAAGTTCAGTACAATAAAATAGACTGGTAAAGGGGGGGATGTTTACTTAAATAACTTCTGCAAATATTAAAGAGAGAACTAACAAAAAGCCATACAAATCAGAAATTAAAGTCAAAGCTAACGTTTTTAGATTTATGATTTAGGAATAACTGCCAATCCAAAACTAATGGGAATTTTTCATTTTTTGATACTGGTTCTTTAAAAAAATAGGACTGTGTTGGGACAGTTCTTACAACTGGCGAACCTTATTGGTCAATTTTCTATCCCTTACAAACTGGTATATATGCAGTAAGACAGTGTGGAATTGTAGCACAGAGAGGGTAGTTCAGCAAAGTCTGAATTCGCATGTGTTGTTGACTTCACGACAATTCGAGTCCCATCGCCAACAATTGTTGTGAATTTACTTCAATACGCTTGTACGCGACAATTTGAGTCGCATCAATACGCTTGTAGAACAGGCGAACAGTCGCAAACGCATACTTCTGCTTAGACCAATGAACAGTAACACAATCCGATTGGCTAAAATGTATTTGTCCACACCACTTGGGATGTGTTTCTAATTGCAACAACGCTAGTCGCAAAGCGACGTAGGTCTTTGCGTGTGTGTGCACAGGTACTTCAGCAATTTAATAAGCAGCGGAGTGTGTCAAAGGTGCGAATGCGACTAGGTGAAGTGCTCCGAATTCGCATGTTTGCCTTCGCCAGACCAGAGTGGCGAATTAGAGGGTTGATGGCAGGGCACTAGTGTTGTGTAAGGAGACTATTCCTTCAAAAGTGACATTGGTGACTGCAACTAATCTGCAACATGTACTGTGAGC
>WMED01022190.1:0-11731 GCA_019650415.1 Pipa parva | reverse complement strand
CGCTGGTATAGAAGTACTTACAAAACTAAAAAGGGAGAATGTAGACAGCTAAAGTGTAATTGGTTGAAGTCCCCTGCAGAAGGTACAGAAGGCTGGTCTCAGTCGGGATTAGGATAGTACCAGTGTACAATTGTGTGAAGGGCTGGTTCTCTGTTATTGTAAAAGAGTCTCCGGTACCAACATTGTATTATTATCCACTGTTCCCAGTCTGTACTCAAAACCTCAAATTGTGCTAGTCTGGGTAGGTTTTATTTAAGGACACTGAGGGGGTTATTCACTAAGGTGCGAATTCGACTGTCAAATTCGCAAACAGCGGATTCCCATAGCAAATCCGAGACAATTTTCCCATAATAAAGTCGCGACTGCAACAATATTCTCATTATAAAGATGCGACTGTGACAGGAGCATCCTATTGGGACTGTCTTTATCTGGCAAATTCACACCTATACCCAACAATTCGGACATTAGAGAATAACCCCCTCAAATCTTAAAGGTGGCCACAGAGGATTTTGGGAAAAATAGTCAATATATACTTACATTACTCTGATGTCTGCTTACTTCCTTGGCATGTTTTACATCTGGAGGCTCTAGCATCTGAGCATAATTTGATTTGCCCTTTTCAGCATCATATTTTTGTCTGTAGAGGACCTGGAGGAATGAAGTAACCACAGTGATACTACTATTTTTAAAAAAGACAATGGTGAGTGCCACTGAAACTGCTCTCTTGAATTATTATCCAAGATCAGTTTGCATCAAAGAGAAGCAGGGGTCAACAGCTCTAAGAAGTTACCCAATTGAAAAATTCAGATTGGTTACTCAGAATTCTTAAGCTTTTCAATCTAAATTCTTCAACTTTGGTTTGAGATACCAAACTGAACTGTTATAGAGGAAGCAGGTGGGGGAAAGAAGGGTGTTTTGTATAAATACAAAGGGGTTATTCACTAAGGTGAGAATTCGACTGTCAAATTCGCAAACAGCAGATTCCCATAGCAAATCCGCACCAATTTCCCCATTGTAAAGTCGTGACAATTTTTTAATGTTAAGATTGCGACAATTTTCCCATAATAAAGTTGCGACTGCGACAATATTCTCATTATAAAGACGTGACTGCGAATTCGCACCTATACGCAACAATAGTTTAGTGAATAACCCTCAAAGGGCTATAAACTGAAAAGATAAGGAAATGGGTAAATTATAAATACTGCAAGCAATGCATTTGCCAGTTTCAAACAGACAGGCAAATAACTAATAAATTAACTGTACTGTTTCTTTAAACATTGTACTAAGCAGTGACGCTAAGCCGAATGTAATCTACGCGAGCCGTAGCTGTGAGAAAAAGTTTCTCTAGCGTATTTACTCGTAGATTTGAAAGAAATTATTATTTCATACCAGGACTGTTTGCCCTATTCGTTACACCAAAAAATATTATGTCTGCCAAGGAGTTACACATTTATCAATGTTTTTTCCCTGATTTGTGCAGTTCTGCATGGTTCATTTGAATTTAGCAAAACATGTGAAATGTGACTGCCATATTGGTTTGCTCACTTTCAAATTGATGAAGCATTTGGAATATAATAACGCTTAGCTGTCATGGTGTGCAGAGTGTAACAAAATTCAAAGCATCTGCTTTAAAACATCACAATGAACAAGACTTCAGCATTAAAGCGCAGGCAAAGTCATTTTATACCCATATAAAATGGTGTGATGTAAGGACTCAGTTGGAGTCCTGAGAGCGATGTCACCTCCTGCTTTATATAGCGCTATGATTTATATAAGTCATAACCAGTGTTTCATTATTTCAGTGCAGACAAAAGAAAAACAGTATGGAACATTTTATCAGGCCTTCTTTATTACTGGCAAAAATGTATCAAGGTTCACATGACTAGGTAATAGTACACAGGGGGGATATTTATCTAAACAGATTCATCAAAAATTAATTCCACATATACTACAAAAAAAAGGAAATCAGTTGATGCTCCAAACTGGAGTAGTGTTTCGTGAATTAGTTTTTCTTCTCTTGTTAATACAGTGTAATGATATTCCACAAAAAATGAAAACACTAATGCAATATACAGTATAGTGTCTACGCTAGGGCGAAAAGTCTTTCTGACTTTACCGAGAGAAATCTCTTTTGTTCTCGCAAGATTTCTTTTAAGATCAAGTTTCTCGATCTCAAGTTTTTGAATTTATTTTCATGGAAAGTAGCCATACTTTACATTAAAAGCATGGCTACCTTTCCATCAAAAATATTGAAAATTCGGGATGGAGAAACAGGGTTATTCATTAAAGTCTGAATTGTTGCGTATAGGTGCGAATTCGCCAGATAAAGACAGTCACAATAGGCTGCTACTGTTGCAGTCGCGTCTTTATAATGAGAATATTGTCGCAGTCGCGTCTTTATAATGAGAATATTGTCACAGTCGTGTCTTTATAATGAGAATATTGTCGCAGTCACGACTTTACAATGGGGAAATTGTCACGGATTGACAATGGGAATCTGATGTTTGAAAATTGGACAGTCGAATTTGCACCTTAGTGAATAAACCCCTCAATCTCGGAAGAAATCTCGCGAGAACAAAACAAGATTTCTATCAGTAAAGTCGGAAAGACCCAGAGCAGTCTCTCCGACTTTAATAAATTTCACCCACGTACAGATTAACAAACTTCATCCAAATATTCTGATATGTTAACAAAATTTTTCCATTTGACTGCATATAAATGTTCTGTCTTATCTTAAGTTATCTGACTTAAATCATGTAGGAATTCAGCAAAATTAGGGGGTTATTCACTAAAGTCTGAATAGTTGCATAAAGGTGAGAATTTGCCATCTACAGACAGTTGCAATAGACTACTACTGCCGCAGTCGCATCTTTATAATGAGAATATTGTCGCAGTCGCGGCTTTACAATGGGTAAATTGTTGCAGTTGCGGATTTACTAAGGGAATCTGCTGTTTGAGAATTCGACATCTCAAATTCGCACTTTAGTGAATAACCCCCTAATCTCTTCACAAAGTGTTAAAAGCCAGTCCAGCTACATCTGTAAATAAATAAAAGAAAACTGAGCCCTTAAATTATTGCATATGCTTCTAAATCAATTATTTTAACAATATTGCAATTATTTATTTTTTTGCTAAAATATTATTTTTTATATAGCATAAAATAAAAACAGAAAGACTGTCTTTTGTCAAGGTACTACATACACTATAGATATATATATATATATATATATATATATATATATATTTACACAGTATATATCAAACTTTTATTGCTAATTTTACAAAAAAAAGTCAGAATCAAGAAATGAATTCATACAGGCATTTACGATATTTTAAAAAGCAATATTGAATAACAGAAACATGAAAGCTTCAGCAAATCTCACCGTAAACCAACAAATTAAACATTACGGCATCATAATAACATGAAGACCTTGCATTGTAATTTACTTCCCCAACATCATATCTAGACACTTTATTTCCAGTAGATGATTAGCAAGGCATTTTAGTAAATGATGCGCTTTAATATGTGAACTAAAGTAAATAATAGTACAGGGAATTTATTTTGGTTGTTGTCTGAGCAGCCTTGGCACACTTATTACAAGGCAGAATTATGTTACAAAGCACCTTCTGTTGCTGGAAGACACTTCACAGTCCACTGACTAAATCTGCAAGGTGCTTGCCAGTTCCGGATGTTCTAACATGATCTATTGGCCAACATTCAGTAGAGGAACTGAAGGAAACCTTCTTTTTAGCTAGCAAATATTTAGGAATAAATAATAATACAATACAAACTTTGTCAATAGAGAGGTTAAAGGTTATCAACCAGCTGACAGGCTATTTGTTGGGGGGGGGGGATTGGATTCATATTTAGAACTCTATTCCTTGGGTGAAATTTAATAAAATCAAAAATATCGATATAGCGATACTGATACTGCAGATATCATGATACCGAACGAGTATTACAGATGACGAGATATCGATATTGCCGAGATCGAAATTTTGCCAATATCGATATTGCGATAACGGCAACATCGATATCGTGATATTGAATTTTCCAGTGATATTATGGATTTTCAATAGAAATAAACAGATTAAAAATTTTGATCTTTGGCGTAACTGCAACAGAGAAGGCAACATAGTTCACATCTTCTGGATGTGCCCAAAAATCCGCAATCTATGGAAAAAAATATTTCAACTGATCCATAGAATCACAGGGAAACCCTTGCCAACCAGACCTGAAATAGCACTGCTACATATATACCCTCCAAAAACACCAAAACCAACAAGAATTATAGCCACACACCTAATTTTAGCTACCAAATTATGGATAGCAAAGTGCTGGAGGTCACCCAAAGTGCCGTCATGCGCTGAAATCATTAAGACATTTGATCTGAATGCTGAATATGAAAGAATAAATGCCTGTAATCAAAACCAATATGAACAATATCTAAAAATTTGGGAAAGTTGGATATAATTTAAAGAAATAAATCACAATACTTTGACTCAACAACAAATAGGACTACAGCTATAGAAAAGACACTGAGACCGACAATCTATGTTAAAAGGATGTTTAATAATGTTATGAAGTTGCATCACAGATAAGAAACATGTTAAAAGGAAACAATGATTTTGTAATAATAGACAAATACGTATGTAAAAGAAATATGATTGTTAAAACTAATAAAAACTTTAATGGAAAAAAAATTTCGATCGATTTTTTGATATCGCGATATTGATAATCTTACGATGTCAGAAAAAAATCAAAATTGTTTGATATCGTGATATCAGCAATATCGATATTGCAATATTGGTAAAAATCATTTGATATCGATATTTTAGATTTTATTAAATTTCTCCCAGTTTTCTGATCACTCATGGTTTTACACTTCTCAGTGGAGATCACCAGTGGAGAACACTCATTGGTGAAAGTTAAAAGTATGTAGCAAGGACTGTTAAGTCAGTTGGGCCCATTCAGTCTGCTAAGCAAAAGAGAACTGGGCTTAGTTACAGTATATCTATCATTTTTACTGCAGGCAGGGAGGGTAATCTAATTAAAGCACATGGTGGAATTGTTTTACTCATTACCTCACTCTGTAGCTTTGTAACTTGTTTAGCAAATGCAGTGTCTATTGTTGCTGGCATCAACTTGTACAGAGTGTTTGGCAGTTCTTTTTTTCCAGCTTCCTTATATTTAGTCTAGATATAAAAAAAATACATTCATGATTATCGCAACAGCTCAGTACTTTAAAGCTACAGTAAAGTCTAATGTGTGTGCATGCTTATACGTTTTACAAAAAAATCAAACTAACCAACTGAAACTCATGGAAATGTAGACCAATATTTCTTATTGTTTATAAGGCCCTGTGCTGTATGTTATTGATTGGGTTTTCTGTTTTCAGTACAATTTAATGTTTTTGCTTCTTTTCAAAATGTTGGTGAGATTTTCAACTCACAACTATCCCACAACAATTTTTTTGCTACATCCAGTGCTTTTTTTGCGGTGGCACATGCCGGTATGGCGTACCGGAAAATCTGATGACTGATCAGGTCATTCAGACAGACAGTGGCTGGCTGTGTTAGTGCTGCGTTAGGAGCAGTGCCGGCAAATATTTTTTTACAAAAAAAGCACTGGCTACATCAAACTGGAATACACAATCACAAAAAAAAGTAATGAAATCAGGACATCACAGAGAAAACCTCAGCACTCTTGAAAATCTGGATACAAGACGCAGACAAAATTGGATTAAAAAATAAGTAGGCAAACAGGGGCGAATCTTCTGGGAAACCCACAAAATCTGCACTGGATCCCATCTCTTGGACAGTACATGATCGTCACCAGGGCCCCCTCTCTCCATGGCACACTACAAGGGTCGCATTGAGCCCAGTCACTACTGTGACCCCTGTACATATCTCATTGTAGGCAAACTACGCGCTACTTTCCTAGAAGAAAACTTAGAATCTATTTACTAGCTAAAACAGGGATCCCACCTCTATCATTCACATTATCTGAATCACTGACATAAACATTTAAGGTCCCCCGATAAGACTATCTCTTGTTGAGAAATATCATATATAAATGAGCAGTTAATGTGACATGTTCTGAATACTACTTGTATGAGAGCAGTTGCTAAAGCAGTTGTTATACATAAATCATAATTACTCTCTTATGGTCTTCATTTATAGTTCATTGTGGGCTACGTGATACAGAGTAGCTTTGCAAACAGCTGACAATATATGTATGTCAACAGTTATAGGTTTTATCTGATCCATCAAAACTAGTTCACGAACTCTAGCTGGAAATACTTAGCAACCCTACATCCATCAATGCGTGCAACTCATAGTCAGTGCTAAATCCAGACACAGGTAAATTACAATTATTGAGCGCAACTTCCTAAAAGAACAGGAACATCACACTATAAGTAATGCATCTATACTTAGGGAACACGACAGCCGAACAGTTGTACTAATTCGACAGCTTAAAACAGTTGCAGATTTACAAAGCACTTTGTACCACTTTACGCACTGTATTCCTCCATTAGTCTGATGGTCATTGGTGTTTGATGCAGCAAGTACAAGGCTAACATTTACACATCTTACCTAAGTATAATGTTCCCAGTGAAGACCAAAATTCTGCCAAAGGCCAACAAAACAATCTTTTTCACACTTAGGGCAAAAGCTATTAAAGTTGAATAGACCGATCTCGGTCTTTTTGAGCTTATCCCACGAGATCTTGAATTGATCCTGCGAGATTATCGCTCGAGTTTTTCAATCGAATTTTTTGATGGAAAGGTAGCCATACTACTAATGTATGGCTACCTTAAAGGTGTTGTTCACCTTGGAAATAAATTGTAATATTTTGTAGATCTTTGCTATCCAGTCTAATTTATCTAAGTATGTCTGATGTTAATGTGATTACACAAAGAACAATTAGTATGCTTATTGTCTATGAGTTGTACGATTTTTAATATGAAACGTTTTTAAGTGTGTGAAATGCATATATTAGCATTGTGTAACAATAAAAAAAGAGTTGTCTCTTACCTCAGAAATAGAATCAGAAACATTTTTAAACTGAAGAGTGTCAGGAACAAAAGCACACTTGCCCTTTGATTTTTCGTATTGCTCTTTATAGCTTATCTGCAAGAAAAGAAGTGTATTTTTCTTTACATCTGGCTCTTGATGATCAATAAGAAAAAAAAAATCAGTATCTTTCAATCAACCACTACATCATACTTGAATGCAAATAAGACGAAGCATGTTAAACGCGTCTTTTTTAGTGTGGCGACAAAATCAAACAAGGTAAAGGAAATGAAAGTCCACAAAAAAGTCTTTTTAAATACTTGTGCTAAACCAAAGCTTGAAGATAATCCACCTATTTATCAGTCTTGCATCAGAAAAGAATAAATTCTTTGGAAAACTTGTGGAATCTGTAGGTAGCGCAAAGACATAAAACAGGAGAGGGAACAGTCTCCTGGTGTGATATAGACATATAATTACACACCACTGGTGTAAAGGAATGAAGACTTGTGTAATAGTAGATATCCCAATAGGTGGCTCATATGAAGTGCTGAAATATGGAGTATGGTGCAAATAACAACATGGGGGAAGAGAAAGCCCCCCCAGTGATTGCACTTACCAAATGGGAAGTGCAAATGAACTTTACTAAACAGCCCCAATGGCAAACATGAATGGAGAAGCTTTAATGAATCAGACTTGGCGACAATCTTCACCTCAAAATGAAAAACACTGATAGTGCAGAGCTTCAGACAAACAGTGCTTTAATAGAGAAATGGTACTCACATATTAAATGGTAAAAACAGGGAAAAATATGGGAACACAGTCTCTCAACGCGTTTCCCTGGGAAACCGTTTATGGAAGAAATAATACTTGCTGTTTGTTTCTCTTAATTAGTTTTCCTTAGAGCTGACATTTTCCTCCCCCCGCTCCCCCTCCTCTTTCTGTTCTGCAAGTCAGGCAACATGAGAAGAAAAAGCTGCCTGACTGCTATTGATTAAACAGTGTGCTGACCTTTTGGCCACATAAATTAAGTTGGAATGCAGGGGATTAGAGAGGGAAAGCTGACTTGTGCTCATGTGTTAAGTAGTAAGTAGGGCAAAAATGTCCAGGGGATGGTACCTTTTCATTGAAAACTGGCCAGTACACATCACACACACATTTTTTGGTGCAGGAGTTTATCAGTGCTGCCTACTCAATCATTCTGTGTCACATAAAACAACTACTGGGGCGAAACATTTCTAACTAAGGTATAATACTGCATATGTAAAGATTTAAGTTAACTATATCTCCCCTTTAATATATTACTTTGTTGTCCTAAGTGTCATAGATTCTGCAAAGATCTGATTGGAAATTTACAGCTCTGTCTCTGTTTTTAGAGGGAACAAAGCAGATAAGGGAACACTCTTTACTTATTAGCTCCCTGCTTAAGTTCCAGTTGGAGGTTTCTAAGAAAGATTGCTCTTTCTGATAATTTAAATTTGTGCAGAAACACTAGGAAAAATATCACCGAATAAAAGAACCTGTTTATCTTCTAAATATTGTGGTGAGAAGCATTTATGCGGTTATTTGACTGTAAAATAAATTAAGGTTTAAAGAAAAATAGCTGCTTGCAAACGTTTATTTATAGCTGTTACTCTGCTTTAACTGAATATGTCGTTGGGAATTACTTTCTCTTCACCACTGAAATACAATATTTGATCAAATAAAAAGTATTATAAATGCAGACATATACACATATATATGTATACATATGGATGTTACTGTATAGATTGCTCTTGTATACTTTAGTCTGTTGTAGGATCTCTATATTTGTATATATTAGTCAGAGTAGCTACTTTAATTCAGTCATACAAATGAGAAATTTATTTTTCATAGCACACATGATTAGCAGGCATGCACAGATCCATATATATTTATCATTAATGTCACCAAACATAATCTCAGCAATAGCTCTTGAGCATCCGAGCAAGGAAAAATACTATTTATACAACATTCCACAATGCACTGCTGCTTAAATCTTTCAATACAGGGAATTTAAAGCAATCTTAGTTATCTAGTGATGCAATGAATACCTTCCTTGGCAAGTTTAAATTTGTCAAATTTACAAATGACCCCTTTTCAGATATAAAATGTACTCCTTTTATTTCTCCTCTAATTTGATATTTATGACAAGGACAAGAAATCTAAATTCAGTGAAACTCAGTGCCTTTTAACATGCATTAAAAAGGTTACCTATTCAACTTAGAGCATATTTTTAGTACGTATTAGAATTTTCAAAAAAAATATGAATGGACATCACCACCAATTACACAATTAATACAGGATATATATGAATGGGAGCCTCCTAGGCCTCTGTCTGTGCAGTCTGTTGGTTATATTAAACCTTGTGTGGTGGATTATGGGACAGTCAGTAAAACATATTAAAGCCCATAGCCCAACAAAATGCAGGAGGGAGTCCAATTAGACTGTCAAATTTTCAAACAGCGGATTCCCATAGCAAATTCCCGACCGCGACAATTTCCCCATTGTAAAGTCACGACTACGACAATTTTTTAAAGTTGCGACTGTGACAATTTTTCATAGTAAAGTCGCAACTGCGACAGTATCAGTCTATTGTGACTGTCTTTATCTGGCGAATTTGCACCTATACACAACAATTCGAACTTTAGTGAATAACCCACCAGCTGTTTAAGCCTTCTATTCTAACTCTTCCAGTCTGAATCTAACTCAGTGGCAGGTAGCTAGAATAATTTAGCAACATTTACTTGTAAAAAAAAAAAAAAAAAGTTCTGAATGAAGAGTTAAACAATTAGAAGATTGCAAAAAAAATAAAATAAATAAATTAAAACCAAATTCAATCCGTTTTGGAATACAAATATCTGCACTATACTAAGCAATTCAGAATAATTCATCAAAGTCCAAAAAGTCATGTAAAGGTCCAGATTCACTGCTCTGAATTCAATGATTTCACCAGCTCAAAGTAGTGAATTAAGAGGTTCCTTTTTGTCAAAGAAAGACAAGAAAACATAGAGACCAAGTAGCAACATGAGTTAGGAGTTATGTCTCATAGAAAAGAATGTTAAAGGAACAGTCCAGCCCGATTAATAAAAAGTAATGTGTGTTGTAAATGCATAATACATTTCTTTTCTAATATACTTAGGGGGGAATTCACCATTGTGCGAAGTGAGCTCCGAATCGTTTGCCTCACTTCGCACTGACTGTTATGCGCTCGCTGATGTCCTGCATACGGACATCAGCGAGCACTTTAAAGGGATTCCAGTCTTGGCGAGACCAAAAGAGTGAGCCGAAGGATTTGGAGCTCACTTCGCACAATGGTGAATTCCCCCCATAGTGAAATAGGTGCACAGGAAAAGAATGAGAGTCTAAAGTGGGCAACTGTAAGATGGATTATTTTGATGGTTTACATTTCCTATTTCTATTAAATAAACAGACTGGTGCCCCTTTCATTAATTAATATTTAAGAGGAGCATCTGTTGACTGATGCATTTTATTTGACTCTAGTTCTAATCAGATCATGTAGTGGGTCTTGCATATTCCTAAAAAATAGTGAAAATTGTATTAAAATTCTTGAGCTCCTTAAAAAGGACAAGGACATATCAGATGCTCGGAACTACCAGGCTGTTGCCCCGCTCCATTTTGAAGATATATCCCATTATATATTTAGCACTGGCTTGAACTATAAAAAGAAGATGACTGCGTTTACTTACATCACTTATCAGCTCAGTACATTTCTTTGCAAACTCAATATTTCTGTCTTCCACCACAGGCTTAGGAAATTCCTGCAACAAACAGACCAAATTAAAACATTTACAATGTCACCTCTGTGGTCAAAAATGCATAAGATTTGAGAGTGCCAAGTTCTACATTACCTTCTCTTCATCATCACTGTCATCCGCCCTTGAATCAATGATGATGGGAACTTTCATTCTGTAGGGGAACAGAAAATAAAATAACAATATGAAAACTAATAACCAAACACTGAGTGGTGTGTAGCAGGAATTCTAAAACAGCAATATGCTTTGGTATCTGCGTATTGTGCTAAACTTAACCTTATCAAGGCCCACCGTATAAGGAACTCTCTTGTTCTTATCTGAGAAGCTTCATGATAAGCGAAAGAACAGCATCAGCAACAGCCAGTTAAAATCAAGCCACTTATACTGAGCTAGATGATATATATGGAGGTGACCTATACTAAGTGAACAATGCATATTCCTGCCATTATCTAAATATTGCAAATAGACACCGCATACATTCAAAATCTGCAACCCTTCTAGAAGCTGCTGATGGGTTTTATTTATTTTATGTTGAAATATGTTTATTTATGTTCAGGTTTTGTAGTCATCTTCTTTTACTTAAGAAAAAAACAACTAAAAAAATACAATATACTCTTTTATTTACTGGGATATATCATCATCCTGAAATCTTTTCACTTTTTTTTTTTTTTTTTACTGTTAAGTAAAAAAAATTTTTTTTTTTTTATTTCTGGCACATCTATAAACATCTCGGTACTATTTTTGTTGTCATAAATAAACAGTCATGTAATTTAATTTAAATGTAGAATTTTCTGTTCCTGCAGAGGTCTATTATCTCAAGCACCGAGCTTATAAGTTCCAAAGGCTGCACTGAGAAAAACAATGGTTTCTTTATAGTATCATAGCCAGAGTCAGGCTACACGGCTATCTCTTTTTGTTAAAAA
>WMED01022188.1:0-11731 GCA_019650415.1 Pipa parva | reverse complement strand
GGCCTTCCTTTTCTTTGAGGCACTGGTATCAGATGAGTCTGGATTACGTTTGGGAGCCATGATGAAGGGTGTTATGGTGTGCAGGAGACTCGTTTTCCTCGATTAACCGGGTACAGTCCTGGCCTCTATACTACAGCCGCTACACGTGGTTGCATGTAGTTCGACTTACGATGCAAAACCGCGTAAGTTGGAACGAGGCGTCGTAAAAAGCATCGTAACCCCGAAACGTCGTAACTCAAGGCCGTCGTAACCCGAGGACTGCCTGTATGTGTATTTTAAAAAATGTACCTTTATACAGTGTTTCTTTCTGTCATCTTCCCTGTCAGCCTGCCTTTTCTTTCCTGAGTTGGGTGATGATGATTGACTTTATAGCTCTTCCAATCAGATCCCTGCTAGATCGCGATTTAAGGGTTCTGATTGGAGGAGGTATAATATCAATCATTATTTAGCCCTGCCCATTCAACACTCAGGAAAGAAAAGGCAGGCTGACAGGGAAGATGACAGAGAGAAACACTGTATAAAGGTACATTTTTTAAATACATATATATTTACAAAAACATTTATTTCATTAGTACAACCTACATTAGTATTGGTTTTAAGGTGACAGGTGCACTTCAAGAATAAACCACCGGTAGTTTTTTGCTGTAAAATGCCTGCATTTTTTAGCATTACTACTGTGGTAACAATATTAGTAACAGTCAGACCTGAACAAGACAGATTATTGTTTCCAGAAACACTGCAGGCAAGTCATGTTGTCTCCCTGTGGCCTTGATAGTTTCTCTTTAAACACCAGCTTTCCATTATTGGTTGGGTTAAAGTTTGGTTATGCTCGAGTACTAATATCCTACACATGATGTACCATCTGCTGCTCATGTACTGCTCTCAGCATTTAAATGCCAAGTATTGGTTGTTAGTTGAATGTTGGCAGTTCTATGTTGATGATTAACAAATTAGAGCAACATTATAAAGGAGCGACTGCGACAGTAGCAGCCTATTGTGACTGTCTTTATCTGACGAACTCGCACCTATATGCAACAATTTGGACTTTAGTGAATAACCCCTTAAATGTTTATGTCTAAATTGATGTATTTTCTTGTCTTCTCTTAAATATGAACATAATATGACCTTAGTAATCAGATTTATTATCCAACACAATAAAATCAGTTTTGTTTTATTCCAACCAGTAATTCTCTTTTTTTCCTAGCAGTTTTATTTCTGGGCCATTAACATTTTGAGTTGTTTTCTGTTGATTTTACAGGTCTGCTGATTTATTTTGGCTACGGTATGTGGAACAGCACCCTAGAAATCAGCGCCAGAGAGGAGGTTCTCCATCAGAGCACATATCAGCGCTATGATGTTGATGACAATTTCTCACCAGATGATGGATTTTCCTACCCTCCTGAAGAAGAAAACTTCCAGAACTGGGGAGGTACCAAAGACAGTTACCATGAACAGGACCCAACCTCAGATATTAACAATCAAACAAACAGCAGATCCAAAAGTAAAAAGAAGCACAAACAGGACTCAGATGCACTGGTTGCCAATGATGAGTTAGACTACCCTGAATAATAAATACAACCTCCACTATGTTTGTGTCCACCTCAATATGAATATGACAGCTTCACAAGCTCTGAGTAGAAATGTGCTTGTTTTTCTCACAGAGTTTACTGGTGACGTTATTAAGTTGTAAGCAAGTGTTCGGTCTTTTGTCTATATTCATGATTATTTCATGAACGCTTTACAAACCTATTTCCTTTCTATGTCATTAAGTGCAAGTTAAAAGGTTACTGTAACTAAAATCTAACTTGTTCTTATATAAAAGAGTAGTTTGTTAAAGATGCACATTTATGTATATATATTTGTGTATTTGTGAATATATATATATATATATATATATATTTATATATATATATATATATACAGTATATATATATATCTACACATACACACACAAGCATGTGTATATATATGTGTATGCAATCCTTTACACCATTTGATAAGAAATCACATTTAATGTTCTTCAGTAGTTGGATTTTTCTTTGCATTTGTCGATGAGCACACCCTAAGCTCTTCCCTACTCGTTTTGCACACAAACAGTGCTCAGTAAACAAAGACAGGCTCATTGTCAATGCTAACATTTAAGTAAAACAGCTGTAAGTATCCTAGGCTCTCTTATGATGTAGCAGTTCCATAATTGTCTGTCGCTATTGCAATATGCTCTTTTGGGGTGTTTTGCTAAAGGAAAGTAGTAATCATTCTTTATGTTCCCATGAGTGCATTTGCTCTTTTTAAGGAGTTTTGGATAAGCAGATTAAGATAGGCCACAAGCCTTTTACCTTCTGTCTTCAGCTGTAGTTAGGATGGAGTATTTAAACTGCCCTCCCATGAAAAAGCATCAGACATCCAGCTGTACAATCACCCAAAGATCTTGTTCTCTGCATTCTGGGGTCTCTAAAAGCAAGATGATGTAAGCGTTCCCACACATGCCTATTGTTCTGTTAAACCAAAGTTACATTATAGAGCACATTTAAAATAATGTAGCATACTTGTTATTTTACAAATTTCTAATACATACACTGTAAACAATTTGTCTTTTATTCTTTTCTTAGTGAAGGTAATTTACCAGTGTTATTGCTTACATCAGAAAAAGTCATTGCTGAATGTCATTAAACTAATATTATGTGCCTTTTACAATTGATCCAAAGAAGGCACCATAGTCAGTACTTCTGGGTATTGGCATATAATAAAGACATGTATAGTTACTAGGCTCCTAACTGGCCAAACAGTCACAGCAGCAATTTCTCTGATCCCTTTGCATACCCATGGTCATGGGGACACCTTAATTATCTTAGAATTTCTATACCAGATGGTGGAATTTCCTTAAAACTTACATACATTTTAGGTTAAATACAATTAATAGGGTTAAGAAATGAGTTGTATTTTATTCAATAAATGAAACCTAATTTATGTATAGGACATAGCCTACACTGTGGCGTAGCTGAATTAAAGCTGCAATGCTTTGTTTTAGCTGAAATATTCTCAATATTTAAGTATTTAAGTGAAGAGTCCAATCTATTATGGACCTGTAGCGGTTGTTTTTTTGTTGTTTTTTTACCTGCCTGCAGAATTCATAGTAGCAGCGGCTCATATTTTAAAATGCTAATATGCATAAAGACCTAGTCTATGAAAAAGTCTGTGCAAATAATAAGTTATGCCCTTATACCTTATACTTTACTGGGTCTTTCAGGGAAAATCAACAGAAAAAGTACCCGACTTATAAAAGAATATAATTTGCTTTTAAGTAACAAATAAAGGAGATACTGTTTTCTTTGTAAAATGTTTAATTGTGAAAGTGAATGTGTAATATTGACGGAAATATTGAATTCTGGGTGCTGGGAGAAGAGTCTGCAGTGTTGATCCTACTCCATGACCCACGGTACTTTAATTATACCCCTGCTTAGAAAGTAAAAAGGAATCCCTAGAATTTCAGTTGGTCCAGTTGGTCCAGTTCCTGGATCAATACATGATTAGGGACTTCACTATTAGTAACCTTCTGTTTTCTGATTTGCGACAAATGCAGCCAGCTACATCCAACTCTTTTTTTTTAAATGATGTAATAGCTACTTAGACCCCTTTATTGAGGGCATTCCACATCTTTACTGCCCTTGTCTTGAAAAATGACTAATGTTCTTATAGGTTAAATGTAGGTAAACATTGTTTTCAATATAAGAGGAGGGAAAGAACAATTAGTACAATGTCTGTGCTTCTTTTTTAGCACAAACACTGCATTCCTACCACACCTTGTAAGTCATTAGTGACTGAGTCCGTTGTCATGGCTAAATGAATTTATAACAGTTTGCCTATTCATATTGTAGTCAGTTGTACATTATTTAGCATATTCCCAATATGGGGTATACAGTGATATTGGTAATGTGCCAAAGTTTTTACTTGTTTTACTGCTCCATTTGTTTTACACTTTCTCTTGTGATTAAAGGGACCACAGATGAAAATCAGAGCCTGTTATAGGGGTGCAAATTGTGCGTTTGACATAGGGACCCCACAGGGCTGGGCCAAGGATTCTTTACACCCTAGGTGGAGTAATGAAATCATGCCCCTCAGTCCTTGATGACTGACACTCCTCCGAAGCACACACACCTGCATAATCCCACTCTCAGACTCTCAGCCTGTTGCACTGCTTAGTAAGCAAGTAGCACTTCTATGTGGTGGCAGATCAATGATCTGATTCTTATCCTCTGTGCACTGCTCTGTCTGGGAGCTCAGGGGATTACAAGATCTCTTAATTAATTGTCTAATTATGTGATGACAGCATTTCTTTATTTTGTATGTAAAATAATACACTGGAATATTACATATTATGACTTACCTAGAGACTCATTAAGTTTATAAAATTAGATTGCATTCTAAACAAGATACATGAATGTTTTAGTCCATAGAATAACGATTGTAGGCAAACAAGTTAAAAATGGCACTTCAAATCTTTCCTTTCTCCCGCAGCTTTATCTTTTGAATGAAGCGTCTTCCAGAAGATTTTCACAACATATTGTCTTTCTTAAAAAGATGACACATTCCCATCAGTTGCAGTAAAATGATTGTGTGCATAGGCGTGTGCCTGGAGTGCCCGAGCACACCGTAATAGCTGCACGCAGGATGATACACCGCGTATAAAAATGCCAGTGTGAACCTAGCCTTAAGATTTTTTTTTCTTTAGAGGCACACCCTAAAGAAATGGCCTGTGCACACACATGATTGTGTGTATCTAAGGCCACCATTGTGCATTTAAAATGGAGATCTACTATAAATCTTCTGTGTGCCATTTTTTGACCTTTTCAAACAATGACTTTTACTGAACTATAACTCTCATCAACCCTACCATCTATGGGTTGCATTCCAGTTACAGTGGGAGTGTTGTAGTTAGTAGATTCCTACTACAGGTTAACTCAGTTAATAGATCATGGTAGTAAGTGAGAGTAAACTGCTGCACTGTAAATAATTTTCATGCTAGGTTTTATAAACTTTTGGGCAAAAAGAAATAAGCTAATAATTTTGAGGACCATAAATTGTTCTTGTAAATCACTCATATATAATGTATGTTTCTAAAAGGATAGACTGAATACAACAGGAATACAGACCATTCCCCAGAGTAAGTAAAGAAATCACTGTAGTCCCCACTAATCATGTTAATACTTCATACAAGTTGTCTCAGAATTAGTATAGTAAAGGAATAACTGGAATTAATGTCTGTTTACTTATCCTTTAAACACACAATTTGTAGGCGTCAAGTTTACACAGATTGTTTACTTAATCATCCAATCATTTTGTAAGAAATAAATTAGAACTGACCTGATGGAATGTTGGAAAATTCTAGACCCTGTATGTATTGGTGATTTTAAGGGTCAGTTCAGTACTAAAACTTCTTCCTTTGTCCCCTTCATTGGGTCCTAAAAAGAACTCTGCCTCTTTAAACTTAGCACTTTAAAGCTGCATAATTACAACATACAATGTATTTCTTTTTACTATGGTTAGATGTGTATTTTTCCTTGTATTCTTGTTTTGTCTGCTTGTTTATTCTATTTGCTTGTATTTTGGTGTTTGATCCTCTACCTCTGACTTTTTTGCCTGTAAAATGACAGATATAGTAGCACAGACATGATTATCACCAGTAATCCTTAACCAATGTTATTAAAGGGTAACTAAAGCTTGTTTTATCTAGGGGTGATTCTTAAGGTGGGAGAAACTTACTGATTGGGGTTTACTCTCCAGCGCTGCCTCCTGCTGTCACTAGCAAACTGATCTCAACTGCTGTGTAAAGCTCTGCGATCCTCTTCACTTCCTGTTCAAACTCATTGTGAGTATGCTCAGAAGCAGAATTTTGATGTAAAACTGCTTCTGTGCATGCTCACATCAGTGAGGTTTAACAGGAAGCAGAAAGTGAAGAGGATTGCAGAGCTTCACCCAGCAGAAGAGATTGGCTTGATAGTGACAGCTGGAGGCAGCGATGGAAAGTAAAACCACGATTGGTAAGTATCTACCCCATCCCCCATAAGAATCGTCCCTAGATAATAGAAACTTTAGTTCCCCCTTAACATTCATTTACACCAATGGAGATATTTTGCATTTAACTGCATTGAGGTTAATTGTTCTTCTGTACAGTGTAGAAGAGGTATGCCATACAATTGCTCTTTAATATTAAATATATGCAGCAAAAATAAAATCCATACAAGATCTCTATCCCCAGAATCAGTAAGTATGACAAAAGATATAACCATAAATTTATTTGCCTACTTTTTTTTGCAGCATTGACGCAAAATATTGTAAAAAAACATATTTAATGTTGTACTATGAGGATGCCTCAGTTTTTAATGGTTTATATTAATTTATTTTTTGCTGCATGAAATGAGGGTATTTTATATTAACTTACAAGTTTACATTTAATGATAAAATATTTACTAAAATCTGCAAAAATCAATTAAAAGACAAATTACATGAAATAATCCTAATTTTGAAATAGGGCTTATCCTCAGCCATTGATTTGCCTTTAACAGACATATGAGTGTATAACTTTATATTGATGTGGATCATTTTTAATGTGCATATTTGTACCTAAAGGTTTGCATGAGAGTAGCT
This sequence comes from Pipa parva, assembly GCA_019650415.1. Classification (NCBI taxonomy): domain Eukaryota; kingdom Metazoa; phylum Chordata; class Amphibia; order Anura; family Pipidae; genus Pipa; species Pipa parva. Next base: position 5,086 of record WMED01022188.1, on the reverse strand, counting down.
ATACTAAGGGGCGCATTTACTAGAGTCAAAAACGTTTTTTCGACTTTAGTAAATGGAGGAGAAACAGCCTATATTTAATAATATTGCTGTTTTCTCCTATTTATTAAGCTGTTCAAAAACATTTTTATCCCCCCCAAAAATTCTGCACCCTCAGGCTGCCCAAAACCCCATTATTCCCTATAGAGTTGGTCCTGTACAGGGAAACAAAAATTTACAGTGAAATGTATTGAAATTAATTGATATGGTCAAATAAGCCTTAGTAAATGTGCCCCGAATTCAAGTTGGTGTAAAAAAGGATTGGCAAACTAAGGCCCCCAAGCTAGCAGAGATTGCAGTGAGATTCCATTGAATTCTAGAAAGAATGCATCATGCGAGCCAATGAGAATTGCAGCTGTGATTAAATCTAAAGCTGACAAATATGCAAGGATGCTCAAATCATTTTTATATTCAGCAGAAAAACGTGCCAGTTACCAACAGTGTCTGATCCCTAAATACTACATTTAAATTTGGCCACATTTGTCCTCAAGGATGAAAAATCATGTTTGTGCAACATTTTCCCTTCTGCAGGAATCATATGACAAGGAACTAGTTAGGATTTGACAAAATCAAAATGTTTGCAAAGTTCTGGAATTTATCCAAATGCCAAAATGAATATTGGAGATGGTGAAAACCACTACTACTACAATGATCAGAAGGAAAATGATCTGCACCCAAAATAAACATTTTTAATTCAGTCTATTTAAAGAGTTGAAATGTTCAAATAAACATTAAAAAAATTTGTTCTATTTCATCACAATTCATCTAAAAGTGTGTTTACGAACAGTCAATAGATTGAAAGTATGTCAAAATTTTCTTTAAAAGATTTTACAATATACTTTTGTTAGTTCTATTTCTAAGGGGTAGGTAGGAATTTGGGTTCTTTTGGTAGACATAGAATAAAAATAAAATACACAAATTGTATGGAATTTGTATCATTTATATAATGTAATATGGCAATCAAAAGAAGTTTTCAATACCTATGTAAATACATTTATAGATATTATATATTTAATACTTAAATTGTAAAAAGGTAGTAGACCTTAATATAGAATTATTGCTTAATTCTGAATTTTCCCTTGATAAATATGTTCATAATGACAATAACTATAGATTTCCCAACTGCAGGTCAGCCTCCATCATACATTGGATGGGTATGTTGAGTAGTGACAGGGTTGCTTTTTTCTGATAAATTGTAGGTAGTTAGATGGTTGATACAGTTATAGGGAGCTACTGACCTTCAAAAGTCAGAAATTTACTCTGAAAGTACAAGGTTTTAAGGTTTTTATTGAAATAATCTCAAGGCCACTAAGCAAATTAAAGGACTGGTAACACCAAAAAAATACAAATTCCTATTTAGATTGTCATAGCAGTTATTAAAATACAGCAATTGTAAATATGCACCCTTTGGGTGAAACTTATTAAAATCGTAAAGACCAAGCGCAGTCTTTCCGAGTTTATCACATGAGATTTTGCATTGTTCCTGCGAGATTACCCTGCAAGTTTTTCAGTCTTGATTTTTCGATAAAAAGGTAGCCATACTACTAATGTAAAGTATGGCTACCTTTCCATTGAATAAATCAAGATCTAAAAAACTCGCAGGTTAATCTCACGAGAACAACACGCATTCGCACATGATAAACTCAGAAAGATGAAGAGCGGTCTTTCCGACTTTAATACATTTTGCACAAATTTGAATGCTTTCTGTCTATTTTTATCTTCACTGATAGCAGACATGTTGTCTATGTTTGTGAAAGAAACCCAACTTAGTCCCATTGTTTTCTACAGAGCCATTTGGGAGGTGATCTAAAAAAAAAACCAACAATTTTTTAAGCTTATTTGCATTTATACTTTATAGACACAATAGCTAATGTAAAGCACATATTGAATATATAGGATTAATGTTTTGGGGGCATTTTCATTCTTTTGGTGTTACTGTCCTTTTAAATTTACATCAACCAATACATTTCTGCTTAGTTGGGCCACATTAAGGGGGAAATTACACTACTTACATGTTTAAAGAACTCCATGATGTCTACCTCAAATTTCAGGAAAAAAAAAAACACTTTAAAACTTCAAAAATATATATATTTTGCTTGTGAAATAGTTCATATTACAAAGCAACAACAAGAACAAGTTAATAAGACCAACATTTTAGGACATGACTTTCAAACTTGACACTTGATCATGCTCTGCCTGCCCTCCCTATAAGAGCTGTGAAATATGCTTACATTTCCTGGTGTTTTGCATGCACTGAAAGTAACCCATATAAAGCATTGAAATATGGTTGGTCATAACACACCTCCAGATCTTTCTGAGGGCTCAGCATATTTACCCAACCTCTTGTACACAGGCATTTCAGGCAATTAAGTAACAAATCACATATTATGAGACATTTCTGGTGTGTAACACTGTTTTAAAATTGAAGTGTCAGCTTGCAGATATTTTTAACTTCCCCTTGGTCTGGTCTATATCTCTCATTTTGGAAATAGGCTTTCCTCGGTGTAATTTTCAAAATGTTGAAGGACAATTCTGTTGTTTAACTTTTTAAATATGTTTTCCCATTGGTGCACTGGACAATGGGATGTTGTGGTATAAAACAAAACTATATATATATATATATATATATATATATATATATATATAAGTTCTCGAGTGACTTATTTTCAAAACATGTGTGTTAAATATCTTTTATTGTCTGAGAACACAATTGACCAAAATCTGTATATTTTAATAAATGCATAAAGCTTTTATGTGTGCCTTTCATATTAAATCACAGTTACTTATGTTTGCAAAACCTACTGTGCCATAGTGAATGAATATGTTGTATGTGCAAAATTGTACTGCAATGGGATAGGAGTAATGGAGAAGTCACTTAAATGGACAGTTTCCTTCTTGCATACTTTCTGGATATCTACATATAGGGTGTAATTCAGGATTCACCTCGCCGAGACTGGTATGTGCTCCCTGCTCTCCTGCACACGGAGATAATGTTGCGCATGTGAATCAATAATATTATAACTGGATGTGAAGACAGGTTGTAAAGTAGAGTATACTTGAACCCCTTTTTTGTAATTCGTGTTAAGTCACCAGATGAAACCATAGGGACACTTGTTAAGTGTTTTTAAAGAAAGCATGGAACTCCAAGGTGACTTATAATATCCTTATAAAGCACTTTATAATACACAAGGGTGTTTTGAAAAATAACACAAACTGCTTTTACACCTTAAATTCATTTTTTCATTTATAAAGCCCTGTTGCTAATACAGATTTTATTTACTGGTTTCAGCTCTGAATTTGGATTAGCATGGCAATTATTCACATACACACTTCTAAAAATGTTATCTTTGAAGTTGAATTGATAAATGTTATTGCTTTCTCTATGTTTTTATCTTTACTGATAGCAGCCATGGGTTTAAACAGACTTCTCTCAGTTCCATTGTTTTCTATGGTGCTTTAGATAATACATTTTCAGGTGCGCCTGAAACCCCAACTTCTGAAGCTAAATCGCTAATTATCATACTTTATAGACACAATCTATTATTTTATAAGCACATATTGAATACGTAGTAACTACATAGCAGACAAACCCTAGCTCACCCTAGCATGAGCTTGGGTTTGTCTGCCCTTGAAATCACATCGCTTTGCTACAATACAATTGTGTAGGGTAGAATCCCTACAATATGCCACTACTACAATCCATCTGAATACACTTCGGGCAAAATTTAAAGTGTAAGTAAAGTTATGGACAAAACTATACATATATTTTACATTTATAAAGTATAAACCTAAACTTAAACATTAAAATATAAAAACGATTTTGGGATCAGGAGTTCTCACCTCTTAATCAAACAGCCCTGCTCCCCCTCCCATTCTATGTACAGACTCTTCCTGAGCAGTGCCGATAAGTCCGGCCCCCAAGTGAGGTCACAAACTATACAGAGAGACACAATCTCTCCTACCCCTTTCCTATCTGAAAAGCCTGAGCATGCGCAGATAAGACCTGTCTTGCAGATAAGAACTGTTCGATAACCTGTACTGTCAAAAAGTCAGTTAGAGGAGGAGTGAGTGTCTTTAACTCTATACTGCCCCTAGCAGGAAGCCCTTCACTGAGACAAGGCAGTTGCAGAGGGATATTGAGCTCTACTGAGTTAAGAGTTGAGTTAGGAATTTCTTAATCAATTTATTGCTTGACAGTAGGTAAATAATGAGCTCTATTTATATAGAGGGTTTACTTACACTTTAGTAAACTTGGAAATGCTCAATTTGACTTTTCTGAGTTTATTCCGAGAACATCTTGGCTGTTCATGTAGTAAAAATTGCTCGATATTTTCGATCGATAATTACCAACCGAAACTTTTCGATCCAATTTTTCGATTGAAAGGTAGCCATACTTTACAGTAGATTGAAAAACTCAATTGAAAGTTTCTGTCAATAAATATCAATTCAAAAACATCTTGCAATATTTACTGCAAGAAACTGCCAAGATCTAATGGGAATGGACTCATAAAAGCAAAATCGGGATTTTCCGAGTTTACTAATTTCGCCCTTAGAGAGTACTACTCAACAATTTGCTCCATTACTGTAATGATGCTCTGTTTAGTGAAGAAGCATAACTGATTTCTCTACAGTGCAGGGCCAACTGTCACATAGTGTGGAATTTGGTAAATATGTCCCTCAATCTCCTCCAGTGCTTTGGCAGAAGAAAGCCCTGACAGCCGATTAGGGGCGGGGCATCATGAACTGGGCTGATATCTGGTAGGGTAAGGATTTGAAATAGTTGTTAGGGTTAGCTGAGGGGTAGTAATAGGGGAAGGGGTCATAGGTAATAAAGGGATCATGAAAAAGTGGTTAGCCCCCATTTTGTGATAGACATAAGGCAGCGAAGGGAGAAAAATCAAATCTGTAAAATAGTGAGGAAAATGGAGTGGGGCATAAAGCCAATGATAACTCAGATTAGGGAAGAGGCCCTGAGGAAAAGTGAAGATTGCTATTGACAAAGTGGCAATGAGCACAAACAAAATATCTTTATAATAAAATTAATTATTGG
>WMED01022187.1:0-11731 GCA_019650415.1 Pipa parva | reverse complement strand
ATAGTTTGTGTGTGTGTGAATGTGTGTGTGCATGGGTGTGTATGTGTGTGTATGTGTGTGTATGTGTGTGTCTAACTGTAGGTGTACATTTTATTTTCCCCAAATCTTCTCTAAAAAACATGGGGGCGTCTTATAGTCTGGTGTCTTATAGTCCAAACATTTCCCCATCGGTGCCAAATGCCTTCATCATGTTCATTGCGGGGGCCAATGAGAACGCTCCTCACAATTATTGTGATGCTGTATGAGGCCGGTTAAACAAGTCCGGAGGAGCTGCGGCGCTGGATTCTCAGTCAGACAGCGCAGTGCAGAATAATCGTGTGCCGGATAATTATATAACAGCTCATTCTGTGACTGTAATGAATCAGCAATATATAAAGCAAGTATTTTAACTCTGCTTTTTAATTTTTTTTTGCTTTAGTTCTCCTTTAAGTCCCAGAAGCCACTGGGTGGGGTTAGGGACACAAGGGAGCAAAGTTACAATAAGGTTCCCAAGTCTTCTTTTGCCCCTCTATGAACATTGCACAGTGCTTAGTTGGATTTTCATAGGGAAGTGTCTCCTGATATGTGTATTAAAATGCTGAACTTCACCAGGTTGTCACTTTCTGTCTGAAGAGAAGTACTTCCTAATCAATACATTTTTAATGTGTAGGACCTTTATAGGTGTGAGTGCTGCTGTAACATGGAAGCATTGTCCACCTTCCAGCAGAGAAAGTCTACTTTACTGCAAGATTTGTGGAAGCATATCGAGGGATATTTAATTATACTGAAAGTATAACTGATCTGACTAAATAAAGCAGCAACATCATTAGAAAAACATTTGATCCCATACATTTTTTAGTTTTGATGTAACCGTTGCTCCAGTTATTCATAAAAGGTCAAATCTGCAGCAAGTCACAGCTCAAACACACACTTGAAATACAAGGAAGAGTAACACAAGTGTGATTGCGAAATTTATTAAAGGCGAAGTGATTGATCAATCGAATTTTCGATCGATTGATTGAAATTTCGATCGATCGATCAAACGAAATTTCGATCAAAATTTTGAAATTTTGATCAAAATTTGAAAAATTTGATCGATCGGTAAAATTTACAACTTTAATAAATTTGGCCCTAATTGTGTGATTGCCTTATAAACATTAGGAAACATTTGCACTGGATTGTCTAAAATGCGCCAAAAATGCTAGTGTGAATGGGGCCAAAAACGTATAAAGATTATTTGTAGAAATCATTATTTTCCTATACTACAACTTGCTACAGTAGATGTGTATATATATAATATTGATATATAATATATATATATATATATATATATATATATTGATACTCATACTCCTCCTTCTAAGAAGTCAATTAATCTGATGTTGCCTGCAGGGTCAAGTAGATAGATAGTTCTACTGTAAAGAGGTTTCTGGCTAGTTACGTAAACTATGGACAGTGGAGTGGATAATTCCAATGCTATTTAAGAAGAAACAGCTTATTATTCTAATTAAAAAAATGAAATACTTTAGAGATTTTTTAGGCAATCTGTGAGTAGCACATTTTCCTGGACTTCATCTGAATGCTGTAGAGGTTGCCTTGCCAGTTTTGATCTAAAAGCTTGTAATTCCAGAGCAGAAATTGGCAGTCACTTGCAAAAAAAAAAAGAAAACAAAAAAGGAGATATGAAGTGCCTTTGGGTAGTTAGAGAGTCTGTTTAGAAACTGAAAATGATTGGCTATAGTAATGGAACCCAAATCTATTTATGAACAGGCAAATTTCAAATTTACAGAAAAACATTATCATATAGATGATGCTAGTAATTTCTGGAAAATAAATTACACACATGAACGGTTTTTGAAAAACAACAGTTATAAGCCCCGCTGGAAGGTATTTTAAGCAAGAGAACATTTTGTATGTATTGCCCAAACTGTCATTTGATTAGTATACTGCCATATTTCCACAAGATGACAATCTGAATGTATATTAAGCATTCAGTCTTCGTAATGGACTAAACTACTGTAAACTTTTACAGGAAAAAGCCGTACTCAGAGATGAGAGGTTTGGATTCGGATTTATTCAAGTAAATTCAACATTGCAGATCTGACTCAGGTTAAAATTTTCATCGGATTAGGGCAAATTGATAGCAACCAATAAATGACAAACACAAAACACATACAATATTAATGGTTTATCTAGGATATACACATCAAGGGTTTGGTTGAATGATAGGTAACATGGATGAATCCTTCTATGACCCTCATAGTGGGATTTCAATCTGTAAAAGAACCAAAAGGACTTCAATTTCTTCCCATCTGTCCCAGCTCTGTCCCAGTGAATAGGAGTGATAATAACTAACATGATTCTTCCTTTGTCCTCTGCCAAATCAATTACCATACTCTAAAAAGCAGCAGCAGCAACACAAGTGTCACTGCTGCTTTTAACATTTCCTTCCCAAGGAGCAACAGTTGGACCAGCCTGGGTTGACTTGACCTATTTCACACCATGCTCACATTCGTGAGCTGGAGGGGTCAGGAGACTTCCTGTCCACCACTGTCCAAACAAGTTTCTCTCCCAGGAAAGAGGAAGGGGAAGGCTCAAAGAATACATTTTTTTGCAGAATGCAAATTACTCTCTTTCTCACATGGTTCTGACTCTAAGGCTTATTCATCCATATGTCTCTACTCTAATCAGTCCTCTGTATAAACAGAGGGCTATTCGACTCCCGTGTCTTGTCTCTATGAAAACTGCCAAAAAGCTACCATTCAAACCTGACAGAAATGTACATACAAGATATAAGATTGTTGATATATAAAATTGTTTGGAATATTTATTAAGAAGAAAAGCATACCTACATTTATAATTATCTATTCGCAAGGCGCAAGTCAAACACGTGTGGTAGTGCAATGTACAAAAACGGAAACAGGTGAGAAAAGACTGCAAAAAGCTGTCAGAGGTGCTGAACCCATTAGCACAAAAATCCATTTTATAAGGGGCAAAGGTTCAGTAAGAATAATTGAATTCTGCCAGGTCTGAGGTGGTTTTTTTTTCCCTCTGGTAAAAGCAATGGTAGTGTCTGAGAAAATTACTTTTATCCACTCTATAAATAGACCAATAAGAATATGTCAGGGAATTTTCTATTGGAAGAAAAAAGGAAAAAATAACTATATATATATAGAAGGAAAATGCCCAAAATATAAAGCATAGAAATACAATGAAAAACAACCCAAGAAAAATGATCAGTTATTTTTTTATTAGAGTGTTGGTGAAATTTTAAACAACAGTTAAAAAGATGGTCATGTGTCCAGCATGTTACACCTTGATGAATCATGTAACCAGCAGGCTATAGTTCATTAGAATCTCACTATGCACAAAATAGTTCATTATTCTACATTATAGTGTCACAGAAGTAACATCACTAGCACTACAATTCTACTTGTTGCTTGTGTTTAAGCTGGTGCAAACACTGGTAAATGAATTGGTTAACTACAAACCGGATTCCAAAAAAGTTGGGACACTAAACAAATTGTGAATAAAAACTGAATGCAATGATGTGGAGATGGCAAAAGTCAATATTTTATTCGTAATAGAACATAGATTGCAGATCAAAAGTTTAATCTGAGTAAATGTAACATTTTAAAGGAAAAATATCTTGATTCAAAATTTCACAGTGTCAACAAATCCCAAAAGTCGGGACAAGTAGCAATAAGTGGCTGGAAAAAGGAAATTGAGTACAGTATATAACGAACAGCTGGAAGACCAATTAACACTAATTAGGTCAATTGACAACAAGATTGGGTATAAAAAGAGCTTTTCAGAGTGTCAGTGTCTCTCTGAAGCCAAGATGGTAAGAGGATCACCAATTCCACCATTGTTGCACAGAAAGATAGTGCAGCAATACCAGAATGGTGTTACCCAGCATAAAATAGCAAAAGACTTTTAAGTTATCATCATCAACCATGCATAATATCATCAAAAGATTCAGAGAATCTGGAACAATTGCTGTGCATAAGGGTCAAGGCCGAAAAACTCTACTGGATGCTCGTGATCTCCAGGTCCTTGAACGTCACTGCACCGCAAACAGGAATGCCACTGTCAAGAAAATAACAGAATGGGCTCAGGAATACTTCCAGAAAGCATTGTCAGTGAACACAATCCACCTTGCCATCCGCCATTGCCAGCTGAAACTCTACAGTGCAAAGAGGAAACCATTTCTAAGCAAGCTCCACAAGCTCAGATGTTTGCACTGGGCCAGGGGTCTTTTAAAATGGAGTGTGGCCAAATGGAAGACTGTTCTGTGGTCAGATGAGTCACGATTTGAAGTTCTTTATGGAACACTGGGATGCCATGTCATCCGGACCAGAGAGGACAAGGATAACCCAAGTTATCAACGCTCCATTAATAAGCCTGCATCACTGATGGTATGGGGTTGCATGAGTGCTTGTGGCATGGGCAGCTTGCATGTCTGGAAAGGCACCATTAATGCAGAGAACTATGTTCAGATTCTAGAACAACATATGCTCCCATGTAGATGTCATCTCTTTCAGGGAAGACCCTGCATTTTTCAACAAGATAATGCCAGAACACATTCTGTAGCGATCACAACATCATGGCTATGTAGGAGTACTGAAATGGCCAGCCTGCAGTCCAGATCTTTCACCTAAAGAGAATATTTGGCGCATCAAAAAAAGGAAGGTGCGAGAAAGAAGGCCCAAGACGATTGAACAGTTACAGGCCTGTATTAGACATGAATGGGAGAGCATTCCTATTTCTAAACTTGGGAAACTGGTCTCCTCTGTCCCCAGACGTCTGTTGAGTGTTGTAAGAAGAAGGGGGGGATGCCACACAGTGGTAAAAAATGGCCTTGTCCCAACTTTTTTATGATTTGTTGACGCCATGAAATTTTGAAACAACATATTTTTCCCTTAAAATGATACATTCTCTCAGTTTAAACTTTTGATCTGTGATTTGTGTTCTTTTCTGAATCACTTGGAGCACTGTACACTCCATCAGACATTACACCATTATATTCATCCTCTGTTTACCTTTGAGGGGAGCATTTTGAGCCACTAGACCCATCAGGCAGTGCATCATAGATAGGGCTTCAACATTGCCTTACTGTGTCCCCCTCTTCTGTGTCCCCCTCTCCTGGGCCTGTGCATGATCAGCACCTGGCCCCCTCTCCTCCAGCACACTGCAAGTGTCACAGCAGTGGCTATTGGACCCCTGGAGCATTGGACCTGTAGGTACACCACTGCTTTTTACTATACTATTCCTCGCTTAGTCATTTATTTCTAACCTTATCTTTGTTTGTACATATTTCTGTATTCTAATTCCTAATTACCTTACTTCACCTTATTAAAATTGCTTAATTAAAAGAATATTAAAACGGAGTAAAAACCTTTGAAGTTCATTCCATTTACCGTAGGTTGTTTGCATTTCATTTGGTTGTACACACTGTGATATACAATTATCTGCAGGGATATATATTATTTCTGAACATCTTCTGTTGCAGCCTGATCCTAGGGAGGAAAAGTTAATTAGATACTGACCATGTAAATATTTCCCCATATCATTCACGTCTCTTTCCTATGCTTTTTTTCCTAAAGATAAACAAATCCAATTATCTTCCTTGATTAGCATATGCAGATGAGAACCTACGGAATGAAAGTAACTTTTAGCAAACTTTTATATTTTTAAATGCTGAACTCGGCAAGAATCACATGTCTCACTGGCATTGAACACCATCTCCAAACTGACTGTTTCACTTTGGTCCTCAGCAGGAGAGGCACAGTTTTACCAAGGGATTTCTGGGTAAGGGGGTGGAGGCTTTGTGTGCTGTTTAACCTATCACCCTGGGCATGAGTAGTCTAAGAAACTGCCCTGGTATGGTTATTCTTGCCTATGTTAGAGGGCCAATATGGAACCCAGTAACAGCAGAAAAATGAAAAACCCTTTTAGCTTGGCATGGCAGTAATTCAAATACACCACTTGTAAAAATGTTATCTTTGAAATTAAACTCATGGATTATTAAACAATGTGGGGGTTATTCACTAAAGTTTGAGGGGGTAATTCAGCAATGTGCAAAGTGAGCTCCGGATCCTTCGCATCACTTCACACATGCTGTTATGAGCTCGCTGATGTCCTGCACGCGGACATCAGCAAATGCTTTAAAGGGATTCCAGTCTCGGCAAGGCCACTCGAGTAGCCTCGCCGAGACTGGAATCCCTTTAAAGCAATTGCTGATGTCAGCGTGCAGGACATCAGCAAGTGCATAACAGCATGTGTGAAGTGATGCAAAGGATCCGGAGCTCACTTTGCACATTGCTGAATTACCCCCTGAATTGTTGCGTATAGGTGTGCATTCGCCAGATAAAGGCATTCGAATAGACTGCTACTGTCGCAGTCACACCTTTATAATGCAAATATTGTCGCAGTTGCGACTTTATTATGGGAAAATTGTCTCAATCTTAACATTAAAAAATTGTCGTGACTTTACAATGGGGAAATTGTAGCGGATTTACTATGGGAAACTGCTGTTTGTGAATTTGACAGTCGAATTTGCACCTTATTGAATAACCCCCTTATTATGTTACTGAATTACTTTAACTATTGATGGTGTAAAAACTGCAAAATGTGCACTAACCACACATGATGTCATTTTACATCTTGCACAACTTAAATATCGCTCCTGACTATTTTTATTTCACTTTTACAATTTCTGGATAAACATATAAGCGGGATAAAGGTAGAAAGGAAGAGGCTTCTAGTTTACAAAGTTTTGAACTTGCTGAAACCCAACAATATTTTCATGGGGTTATTGGCTAAAGTGAGAGTTCAACTGTCGAATTCTCAAACAGCTGAATTCCCATAGCAAATCAGTGACCGGGAAAATTTTGAAGTCGCAACAACATTCCCATAATGAAGTTGCGACCACGACAGTAACAGTCTATGACAACCTTCTTTAGCTGGCAAATTCACACCTTTATGCAACAATTTGGACTTTAGTCAATAACCCCCTGAACATCTTTCCTGCTTGTATAAAGATCTTAATGAAATCTAGTATAAACGCTACGTCTGGTAGCATGGCTACTTATTTGGGTGCTGATTCTTTGAAACTGGAAATAAAAATACTATTTTTTAGACTCAGCATGCATTTCATTGCAAAAAAACACATGGAAAGTTTTTTTTCTTTCTGACTACGTAAAGTCATAAAGATTATTTGATGATATGTCTCAAGACAAAGAAACTTGGGTTCACCTTAATTCAACCTTATACTGGATGCAGAAGTCTGTGTTGGATCCTAGCCAAGGACCAATACAACAAAACCCAAAGTAAACCACAAGCCCCTAAAACCAGATGTAAAGAGGGAATAAATCTCATTCATTTGGTCATTATGAATTTAGAGTGATTTGGTAATTTGGGGGACTTTGGCACCGTTTGTATTTGCAAGGCAAGTGTAGGCTTGTTGTTTCCGATAATTTGACTTTAGGAGACACTAACTAATTTCATACATTTTCCTTAATCCCAGAAGTCAGGAGACATGCCAGCTCAATATGTAGAATTCAGCTAAAAACAAGGCTTTCTGCATAGAATGACTTAATCTATGGACATCCCATTTAAAAATAAATAAAACATTTCATATACAGTTACTGCCATGTGCATCCACCTCTGCATTCTGTTTTCTCCTTAAACCAATTACGCTAAAGAAACATAAATATGATGAAAACACAACCTGTTACTGACTTCATTTTTTTTAAGAAACTCCACCACCCACAAACAAACAAACATCTACTCCTCTGTATAATGCAGATAATAATACCATTTTTCATTTGTTACTGTAGATCTTGGAGACACATTTTATTTTTTTATTAAGATAAACCAGTCAGTCCATATGCTGCAGTAAGTGGTGTAGCGAGATTTAGTAGAGACCTATAGTGTAAAACAACACAATGATTTGGGGTTTAATAATAATATCTTATTTTCTATTGCGCTTCACAATACTTCACAGTACCAAGTACAAAAGTGCTTCTTGTTCCAACCTTTTAAAGTAATCTTTTTTCATTGTAACAACTAACAACATGCTTTCAGATGGGTCTGAAACTATATCTCAACTAATAACAATGATGTATCCTTCATTTTTATTATAAATATTCATGCCTTCCCCTCTTTACCATCTCTCTTCAATACAACAAGAATAACATATTTGCTCAACCTTCATATCGACTTCTCCAACATTCCTAAACTACTCTCAACAAATGTCTAAGTAAAGCCACAGTGACATAACCCTTTAAGCTTTCAGGACATATCTTAAGTCCCACCTTGCTGGAAAGATATTAGCAGTCAGGCAAGCCTTAGCTACTAAATCCTTACTATTTACTGCCCAGTTGATTACATTTTGAACTTAGAAGAAATATTTTGATGATGCTCTGAGATATTTATAGACTATATAAAAAAGTGGCAAATCAATTACAGTCAGTACCTACATGGAATAAGCATTAACATGTGCTTCATTTATAGACTTTCTTTCAGTTTAATTGTTGTGTTCTTTTATATAAAGGAGATAACCTGGAGCTGTAATATGGGTTGATAAAATAAAAAAATAAAAAAACAGTTATGTTATGTTATTGTTTTGCAAACAGTGTATACATTTGTTTTTCTAGTTGATATACAGGTAACCTATTCAGCCTGGTTCCTGTACCAGCAATCTGCTGTATTAGTTATGACTGGTAGAGGATGCCTTAGCTTGATGCATTATGGAATCTATTGGTGATATCACCATAGTCTGACCTGCAGCTTTATAAGGCAGTGCCCAACAGGGATTAGGTTAAGTGAATAAGCAGATATTCAGGGTGGCACTTTTTCTGACACCAGAAACAGAAGCCTAATTCCCTAGTGGCATTCAAAGAGAAAGCACACCCCATACTAGTGTCTGTTGACAGCACAACAGATACACACAAGTGTAGTTAGGATAGACTACAAGCCCATACCAAGAAAGGTTAATCCTCATTGGTTATTGGTTGACCCCTTCACCACAGGGTTTTAATGATGAGTGTAAACATATGCCTCAAGAACTCTGTGAACAGTGTTGCATGTTCAGCCAGCCACCCAGCCATAGAACCACCCATACTAAAACAAGCACACGTAAACATATAGCAGGGATGACTCTAAAGAGGTTCTCCAGGATAGCCGCAATGCATCCATTCTTATATTAGAATTCAATGCCTCTATATACAGTATTGCAATGCTTGGATTCCAAGTTGTCCACTTATGCATTAATGTTATGGTACAGGCTACCACACTATGCAAGGTATGAACACCTGTTTTCTAATAGAAGAACAGTGGCAATGAACACAATTAGGCACTGGATAATCTTTCAAACAACTTGTAGTGTTATTATGTAGACTGCAGAAAAAAGGTAACAGTATGCTTCTTACATACAGCCTGTTCTGCACTAATTACACATAGGCAGGAAAAAGATTGTGACATCCAGTATAGTGGAGCCCCTACAATATCTACAAAGAGGGCACAACTTATTCTAAGATAACTCCTAGTTTGACATGAGTTTCAGCTACCAAAGGACCATAGTTAATGCCACCAGAATTTCCATGCTGCTTTAAAGTGACATGCCTAGCAGTCTACTATGGGTGGCAGGATCATAATCTAATTGCATTAAAAATGCAGAGGTTTTAAATTACTTGAAATCCACCTATATAGGCAGAGTGCTAATTACTTCACTATATCTATGATCTTTGGTAGAGCTGGACTAGACATGACATTTAAACTACCTAGTAGCTTAGTGTTTTTTTTCCCCCTTTGAATAACAAGGAACAACAACTACTGCTTTGTACTGTGTTGGAAACTCACATGTGTCATGTTTTTCAGTACTCCACTCCCCTCTGTATAAGTGCACTGTAGGATAAACATTTACAGAGCACATGCTATTACAATGTAAGGTTGCATTAAATATCCACAGAGCATATTGGACATTTTCCTTGAATGTGTTCAAATCTACAGAGCACTTGGCATGCTAGATTTATTCAGTAATGAATAAATAGTACACATAAGGGAGAAAATTGCTAAGAACTAGTATTGACTTGTTTAAAATACCTACTCTGTTAGTATGAATTGAGACTAACATACAGAAGAAAGGTGAATCAATGTCATTTTATTATGTTGTTTCTTAAGCAATTTGCTATGACAGTGCTCACTTGGGTTCATCCCTTGGCACAGACTGCAGAACATGATGACAATTGGTAAGTAAGGAATACAGTACTAAAGAAATATTTTGTGTCATGCACTTGCATGTTCACTCCAGTATGCCTTGCTGAATTGTCACTTCAGTACAAAGTGAATATCTGAAGTATTGTTGCATATGCAGGAAATAGACACAACATGCTGCATAAATATGCAGTTGGCTTATTGTGAGAATTTTCCACAGCACAGAAAATAATAATCTTTGCTGGTTATGCGAAGTCGGGGGAAGTATTGAATTGTCATAAACGTATGCATGTACGGGACAATTCACAAGTTGATAAATATACCCCTATTTGAGGGAAGGACAATGCATCAGTTAAAGTTTGGAGCTGACTGCTATTCACCAATTATCTCAGATGCTTCCCTACTGCAGATGGAGTGGGTCATTGCCTGCATGACAGGTCCACTTTAAAGTCCACCAATCACTACCAAGTTCACTTCTCTTTCAAGAATCAAGTAATTAGCAAAGCAAAGTTTTGTCTTTAGCAGTCTTCCAAGAAACATTTGCCTGGTACGCTGTCCTGTTTCTCTGAAACCTAGTGCTCTCAAAGTCAGCAGTAAGCTGTCACTTAAACCAGATCTTCCTAAATATTGTTTTTTGAGAAATTCAGTTGGAGGACTCATATTTACATATTTACTCTAAGCACTCCTTTTGCCATGGAAGTGCTCAGAGGAAGACTTGATTAACAAATCCACTTAGAGCAGAGTGGCTAAATAATTCAAAAAAAAAAAAAAAAGAGTGGTTCAGATTTCACAGTTTAAGATTAAAAACACTACACTGCACCTTGTGGAACAATGAAGTCCTGAAGTACAGTGCAGATAATCAGGTCAGGAAAGAACAGTTCAGAGTTGGCCACTTTGCATTTACTTCCTGTGAGAATCTTTACTTTTCCTGAGCAAAGGTGACTCCAAAGAGGACACAAACCAATAACTGTACAGGAAACCAGACAGGAATGAAAGGTCAAGGAGCCAAGATTCTGAACCTTGCAACAACACATTACAACAAAGAAAGTCACCATTAATTAATTCAAGAAGAATGTTGTGCATTCACAGAAACCTGTTTGCTAAGGAAAAGTAGGGTGTGTTTTTGACAAACTAATTTATTTGCTTTTTATGATGATGGAAGCAGACTGTTGGGTACCAGTGTGGAAGCAGATGTAGTTTACTTCGACTTCCCAAAGTATTTGATGCAGGGCCAGAAAATAGATTACTGTGCAAACTAATATTGCCAGACTATAGAATTCTATATGTAAATGTATTTAGAATTATCGTAAAGAAGCGCTACAGGCTTGTTAAGTCCAGGAGTGATTCTAAGAAAGAAAGTAAGTGAAAATATTGAGACCATTACCTAAATTATTTGACACAACTCAAAATAAGATAGTAAGTTTGAATTCTGAGGGGTTATAGTATTCACTAAGGTGCGAATTCGACTGTCGAATTTGCCTTCAGCGGATTCCCATAGTAAATCCGCTACAATTTCCCCATTGTAAAGTTGCAA
>WMED01022186.1:0-11732 GCA_019650415.1 Pipa parva | reverse complement strand
CGCCTAGCTCGTGGGTAAGGAGCTTAGTCAGGTCATGTCAAGTTCGGGTAGCCATGTCACCAACATGTCACTGAGGGATTCTTTACTCCAGACTTCACTATTATACAGGTTTTTGCAATTTGTTGTCTGAATCCGCTTGGTTCACTCATATTTCTGCTCCATTTTCATTACCTGCCATGTCATCTGTGTGATTTCATTTTTTTTTAATTGTTTTTACCATTTTCTTGCTCAGTCATTGTCTTCACTTTTTTCTTCCTTATTTTGGATTACTAATTAATAAACACTAATTTTATGCAGTGCGCACTTACTTATACAGGAGTTCTGTTTTCTTTTTGTATCCAGCATGTCAATAATAATTATTATTTTTATTTATTCATTCTTATATAGCGCTACTATTTTACGCAGCGCTTTACAGAGATTCATCATTCACTTCAGTCCCTGCCCCATGGAGCTTACAGTCTAGTTTCCCTATTTTATCACACACACAGATGAATGTTTTTGAATTGTGGGAGAAAACTGGAGTGGCCGGAGGAAACCCACACAAGTGCAGGAAGAGCATACAAACTCCATGCAGATGAAGTCCAGGGTGGAATTGAACCTAGGACCTCAGCGCTGCAAGGCAGCAGTGATAAACACTGAGCACATAAACACAAAAAATAATGTTTTCTTTTCCTTTGCAAAACATCCATAGAAAAAAAATCACCAAATCAGGCAAACATATATAATAAAATCTTCCAGTTGTAGCGCTTTAGTTAACAGTATCTATTAAACTGTTCTTATCAACATTTCATATATACCCAGGCTATTTGAGAACCTTAGGGAAGCAGACCTCGCTTACACATTTGTGTAGGCATGGAACACAATATATGAGTACAGTGATGGCCAACCTTTATATGCCTGGGGCCATATAAATTTGTGACACAGGCCACTTCAAAGTCACAACAAATTTAAAAGTTACAACTTTGGAAATTTTACATAGTAAAGTCGCGACTATATGGCGATAATATTCTCATTATCTGTTCTCAAATAAAGTCTCCCCTGTACCTGTGTGTTGGCTTGTTGTGTGAGGATCGCAAGGGACTGCTTGCACCTCTGCCTTCTTGGCTGTGTGGTCCGTCGGCTTGTCGGCTATTTATTTAGGTAAAGTCGCATATTCCAGGAGCTCCAGCGGCAGATAGTCGCATTGCATTATACTGAGCTCCACACCAAAGAGAAGAGGGAAAAGCAGAACTGGGAGTGAAGCAAAACTAGCTGTACAGTTTTGCTGTTGTGTGAATAGTAATGCAGGCTGGATAACTATGCGTTGCAGGCTGGATATGGCCCGAGAGGTCGTAGGTTGAGCACCACTGTATTAGTAAATGTAGTGCATTTGAATTAATATCAATAAGACAGGATGCCAATGGTTTAAGCTTAATACAGACACACTTTTATTGTATTGTACAGGTTCTCTCTGGGACTGAGATGGCTGATGCAGTTAATAATAAACCACAGGTTCCTTCGTTAGAGCACCGTACAGTCTCCCAAACATAAATTCACAATAATGAAAAAGAAGAACCATGCACAGGCACCTGTGCTGCAACCCAAGTTGATGAAAGGCAGAAGATCCAAAACATGTAGTGTTTACACTAGGGTTGTAGCACAGCTGCCTGCATCACTTACTATGACAGCTAGAATCCCCCCTCCCCGTCTCCTTATCTAAAAAGCCTGTTTATAACCCAGAGCATGCGCCGATAAGACCTGTCCAACTGCCTGTATGGTGGGCTGTGGAGAAAGAAGCCAGGGAGAGGAAGGAGCAAGTCTTTAACCCTGCACTTTGATACATGGAACTTGTTTACAGAAACAAAGCAGTTGCAGGGGATATTGAGCCCTGCTGAGTTAAGAGGAATTTCTTATTCAATTTATTGCTTGACATTAAGTAAATGGGGCTTTCTTTATAGAAAGAGTATACATACCCTTTAAAGTGCAACTATCCCCTCAAAACACTAATGCTAATTTAGGATGTACTAATGAAATAAACATTTTGTAAATATAAATGTATTTAAAAAAATGTACCTTAAAACAGCATTTCTCTCTGTCATCTTCCCTGTCAGCCTGTTTTTTCTTTCCTGGGTCGGGTGATGATTGACATTATAGCTCCTCCAATCAGATCCCTGCCAAATTGTGATTTAAGGGATCTGATTGGAGGAGCTATAATGTCAATCATTATTTATCCCCGCCCACCCGACACTCGGGAAAGAAAAGGAAGATGACAGAGAGAAATGATGTTTAAAGGTTCATTTTTTAAAATACATATATATTTACAAAAATATTTATTTCATTAGTACAACCTAAATTAGTATTAGTTTTGAGGTGACAGGTGCCCTTTAACATAAACATCCTGTTGTCTCTGAGAAGTGATTACAAGTAATGAGCTCAACCAGTACCTTGCTTCCTTCAATGCATTTATTTCATTGGTTACTCTTTAAGCCTTGTTGTGAGCAACTCTTGGAGTAATTCCAGGGCATGTGTTAATTATGTTTTCCAGAGAAAATGATTGCTTGGATTTTGTTTGAAATGAATCAGGCTCCATAGAGATAATAAACAACTGTGCATTTAATTGGGTTTGCTATGTGCAGGTTGCAACTCATGGGGGGTGGTGACAATATGGCAATAAACCGTTTCATTCTGTGTGAAATATTTGCAATTCACGGTTATACTTTTATTCACTCAGGTAGGATTCTCCAGATGACCAGCTGGCTGGACCTCAAATGTATTGGTGGCTCTGTTTTCGGTGTTATAAAGGGAACATTAAACAACATTTCTGGTGATTTTAACATCAACATTTGAAATAACAGTCTATGCTTAATTAAAAATAGTTAACTTACCGTAGTTAAAATAAAGAATTTTGTAGAATTCTCAGCATTTGTAACAAAATGTTATTATTATATGTAATCTATTATTTTTAAGTAAATACTGCAAGAACTTTGACCATTATTTTTTTCAAAACAGGCCTTTAGCATAGCTTTACTGGAGAGAGCCCACTTAAAAATGTATGAAACCATCACAGTCAAGTAGCACCTTCAACTTGCCAGAAAATCATTTGTTTTGTTACAATATAATGAGGGCAAGGTTTATTATTAACATAGTGGGCACAGCTGCCTCCTCTGTTAGACGCTAAGAAAACCAGGCAGGGTGAGAACCAGATGGCTGGAACAAGGGGAGGAAAAGGCTCAGAATAAAACTGGACAGTAGGCAAGACCGTAAACAAACAGAAGGTCTGGGCTGGCAGAGAACAAACTAAATCCATATAATTGGCAGCAAATTCAGTGCAGACGGAGTTCACACAAATTACTGTAAAACTGGCAACTCGGTTGGGGCAGATGGAATATGTGTCTCCATAACTAGCAACAATATCAAAGTGAGCGAAACCATGAAAAGTTATGAATTGGTAATCCACAGAATCAATACATACAACCACACAGACACACAAAGGCTTCTGGGACAAGTAAGGACTAATGCAGTGCAGCAGCAACATAATGTGTAATGAAACCTGGTAAGACTTTGGCAGAAAAAGGTGAATGTGATGATGCAATTATGTGAATGTCTTGATGCCAAGGCCCTTTGACACCAACTTTGTGTGACCTCCCTATTGCATGCCAGTAAACACTCACTAGATTTGTTAGGCCAATTAATTGACAGGGTTTTCTAACAGATACCTGGAAAGTAGAAATAACCCAACTATGTCATTCACCCACACATCGATCTTCCATGGAAGTGAAGTTTATATGATTTTTACGCATAAAAATCCCTCCAATTGGATATTGGATAGACCTTGCCCACAACATGGGTTCATAATATACTGTATAAAAAAGATTGAAAATAAGTGTATTCACTCCTACAATCCCATGGTGCTGGTCAATGTTGGGCTAACATAGGGGTCTGCAAACTTAGATGAGGAGGGAGCCAATTCGCTCCCTCCTCCAGCAGCGACAATTTTTTTGTGAGCCACAAAGGGGGAGGAGCACACTCTCCCAACCACATGACCTGCCAATGGCCAATCAGAAGAGGCATCTGAGGTCATGGGCGTGGCTTCGATGTATGCGCTCCGAGCCACAACAAGGCGGCTAAAGAGCCACATGTGGCTTGTGAGCTGCACTTTTCTGACCCCTGGGCTAACACTACTATGCAAGTAAAAATTGACAAAATAGGAGCACACTCACTTTAAAAAAAAGGGCAGGCTTGTCTCAGAAACAGTATTTTTCTGTGTTTTGCCCTTTATGTAGCAAAAAACTGGTTTAGGCCGTATTAGACCAGTTGAATAGTAAGAAAGATACGTACTGTAGTATTATATGATACTTAATTTGGACTAACAGTTAATTGTATAAGACAAGCTTTCAAGAGATATTCTCTTTTCAGGTCAAAGCAGTGCTAAAGGATACACAGTTTGTAGCAAATTGTAGGAAGGGGAAACAGTGTGGTACTGAGGGGGAGAATTATTATTATTTTTCTACAAATTGTTTTTCTTCCTCCCCATTCTCCCCCTCCGTACCACACTGTGCCCCCTCCCCACTAGACTGTCCTTCTCCTCTGCCCTCTATTGTAATTTAACATTTTCAGACTTGCCCTTTCATCTATTTACTTTCGCTGCCTCACATACTTTTACTTTGCTACAAACTGTGTATCCTTTAGTAATGCTTTGTCCTGATGAAGAGGGAATATCTCTCAAAAGCTTGTCTTATACAATGAACTGTTAGTCCATATAATGAATCATACAATACTACAGTACTCAGCTTTCTTGCCCTTTATGTGTAAGCCCAGCAGTTTAACTTTTTAACCACTTGCACAAGTCTCCTTTCTTTCCAGTCGTAGGTGCTTCTCACAGAAATGATACATGATCTAACATTAAATGCAAATTACAGAGAGATTCTCACTGGAGAAAAGCCCCTGACACAGTTTACTGAACCTACAATGTCTACATCTTATTTCTTCCATGTCTTCTATAACGAGGAAGGCTGAGGGTGGGACTGGAACAGACAGAAATCCAAGAACAGACATTTTCAAAGAAAAAAACTCTTTAATGCATTCAGGATAGACAGGAACATGACTAGAAATATACATATGGCAGAAAACAGAGAAATAGGGTTACCACAGGAAATGGGATGCCGTAGGGGAGCAGAAGCGAACCAGAGCCTGTTACACCACCAGGCATACTAGATGTAGAAACACAGGTGTCAGGTGCAGGAACGCACGGGACAAAGTGGTACACCCCTAGGAAGTGCCAGGTGTACAGACAGGTGTAGGATCAGGAACAGGATACAACGGGAACTGGGCAGCCATAGGGGGACAGAAGCAACTCAAGCCCATATGCCAGGAACAGGAACAGATTAAGGAACAGGAAAAGATTCAGGTAGAGGTGCCGACTCAGTTACAGGTGCAGACTCTGTTACATGTGCAAGGTGCAAAAGAAGTGATAGTGGATCCTCTGTGAAGGATAGGATTGCCATATTGGAAATCCTTAAGTTCCCTTCTATTATGATGCTGTTACTGTATAAATATTTTCATATATTTCTTATGAGTAACTTGCCCTTTAAGCTATTCTGTCATACAGATTAGGCCAAGTTGAAACAAAAGAAGATGACGCCTGAATTCTTTACATAGCTGAGGACCACACCTAGACATCTGAGTTTGTGCAGAACTCCACCAATAAGGAGTTTACACCGTGTCTGGACTAACAGTCAAGTATATTTTTTATTGGCTCCAGTGTATGTCTTATCTGTAATTCACTCCCAATTTCTTATCTCTTCTTTGTCTATATGAATCCTGTACAATAAGAAGAAAAAGATTTTGCCAGAACCCTCTGCTAGTTCAGAGTATGGGAAAGGCATATAAACCAACATTTGTTTGTTTGTAAGTTCTTTCTGCATGCGCACATACTTTAAGATTAATTTGGAACTGGTCTATGGTTATAAGTGACGGTTGTCAGTCCTCAACACCTCAATACCACAGTGGGAGTTGGTACAGGGTAACTCCAAGACATGGAGTCTAAGGAGGGCCAGGTCTTCACCCTGAAACCAGCGCAAGGGGGTATTGCCTTTGCGGCAGGCACCTCCTAGATCATAGCCCTCAAAGTAACTCCATACTGGTGGCAGCTGGATAGACTCACATGGAACTCAGATACTTATAGCAGAACTATGATGTAGAGAACATACTGTAGAACATAGAAGTGCAGCATAACAGAACAGTCACTTACTGCAATCCTGGGCACACTTTGAACTGTAACACACAGCACCCATTAGTAGCAGCTCAGAAACAGGTAGGCACTGCATGCACAAAGCTGAGAAACAAGGATAGGGCCAGATTCTGAAAACTTACTGGTTCTGAACTTGACAGAAACTGAAGGTGCTAGCTGTAAAGAGACTTACTGAAGAGCTGACACTCCACAGAACAGAATACTTGAAACAGGAACAGAATGCTTGAAACAGGAGGACTTGAATCAGAAACAGAATACTTAAAATACAAACCCGGAAGTGCTGGGGAGAGCTGAGTCCATTTAGCCAGCAGAGGTGCAGAGGTGGCGATAATCTGATTTTAATCCCCTGAGCTCCCAGACTGAGCAGTGCACAGAGGATAAGAACCAGATCATCGGACTGCCACTGCATAGAAGCACTACTTGCCTACTAAGCAGTGCATCAGGCTGAGAGTCTGAAAGTGGGATTATGCAGGTGTCATCAAGGACTGGGGGAGGGCGCAATTTCATTACTCCACCTAGGGCGCCAAAAAACCTTGGCCCAGCCCTGCTGGTTTGTAGAGGACTGGTGGCACATGTAGCAACTCAAACCTTCAAGGATTCTTCCAAAACAATTTCAGCTTCATATTTTCCACTTGGTCCCAATAGGATATTATCCCAAAACTCACACAAAAACACAAAAACAAACAAATACATCCAAAGATAATGAGAAGGTAAAGTTGGTCAGAGGCAGAAAGGCCAGTAAATCAGAACCAAAAGTGCAAATTATATGCAAAGAGTAACCAAGAATAGCCAGTGAAATATCAGGATTCGGTAATAGAAAACCAAATTATATATACATTCATACAAACTATAGAGAGGGGGAGTGACCACGGTACCATAAAAGAGCAGGCCTCTATATATGACACCCCTTAATATGCCTATTTTTTTCCATATGTCTCCTAATCATGTGATTGCCCTCCAAAATGGGCAGAACAACAAGTAAATGTAATGAGAGACAATGTCAAATGTACCCTTTGTCCCTATATAATAACGCTCTATCATTTACATATTTCCATTTATATGCAGTATTGACAAAAATGAGCACAATGATTTAGGGACTCAAATATAGCACATATGATAACAAAACAGGAACATTATTTAGAGCAGCGGTTCTCAACCTAGCTGAGACCGCGACCCCCCGCGATGACGTCACACGACGACATTTGGACCCAAAGTCATCGGGTCACGTGTCACGTGATGACGTTCTGACCCGATGTCACCATGCAGGAACCCATATATAAAGGGATCTGCGCTCACTACCGAATTCACAAAATGTTCGCAACCCCTGTGAGAGCATCGTTTAACCCCCAAAGGGGTCACGACCCACAGGTTGAGAACCACTGATTTAGAAGGTTCTGTGCATTTGCTCTCTAAGTGTCTACCAACACTTCTCCCACGACTGTAAGTCTTGCCCTGGCACTTGTGGCATCCTGTAATTTATAACCTTACAAGAGATATTTTCTGACATCAGAATGCATTGGTTTATCAAGATGCCAAGCTATTACCTCTAATGTTGTCTGCTCCCCACTGCTGCCTTCTGAGCTGTGAACAATCCATCTTCACTAAAAGGAGTGAGGAACAGAAACCCTTGGGAATGTGTGAGGCTGCTTCTATGATGCAGCTAGTGGCAAACCATGAAGACTGCTGTACAGTATTGCTGATGCAGAGCTGGAATGTGCAGTAAATGGATTGCACATCAATGTGGGATACTGTGCTACTTGGAGAACTGGGTGGGCTACTGAATGCTGCACAGTAGAAAGGCAACTGACTAATTTCAAATGCAGCTGATGAGTAAATGGTCGGACCAGTATGCAGTACAACAGACTAGACTTTGCACAGTTAAAAAAATGTGAAGTGCTTACAAAAAACATTTGTATTACAAAGCATAATATATCTCTTTTAATAATCAATAAACATATTATATATTTCTTTGGGCTTCCATAACCTGTGTAACTTTGCTTGAGACCTCATGCCTTTATATGGTAACAGGAATTCTCTCCCTTTTTGACTTCTTATAATCCTACATAATAGGGTACATTATTGTAGTAGGCCATACCATTTTTTTTCCAGTTTTTGAAAGCCTGCATGTAACTGACTGGGTGGGCCCCATATGCTAGAATACCTTTAGCCTCCAGGCCAAGGGGGTTCTACTGAGGACTGTTGGCACTCAAGGAGCCTTAGCATTACAAATGAGAACGGTGTAGTGCTATGCAAAGAGAAAGGGTGCAGGTCAAATGTTTAAACTCTTTTGTGACACCCATTTATGTCATGTTATACCTAGACTGGTAAAGCACAGGGGCAAGCACAATGCATTTTGGTACCTGTGCAAACCCAGAGCATCCTCAAGCAACAAACATAAATTCTTTAGCAGAAATAAACAATGAGAACCAATGGTGATGCAAAAGGTAGAGGGGCAACTACCAATTTGATAGGCACCTTACATGTTTCAGGTGTGATACCCTTTATCAAATGTGAGTTTAACATAAATTCTTTGTTTGTAACATTATATTATGCTGCATCCCATTAGTAAATGAATCTTATATCCAGATCCCAACTGAATAGTTCTCAGCTGTCCTTCTACATATAATCATATGAAGTTGACTCATTTGGCGGCCTTTGGTTTGTCTTCTGCTCTTTTCAAAGACACAGCAATGAATCTGTTTATGGGCTTTGAGCGCTGCCAGATAAGTTTGCACATTTCAAGATTTGTCATTTTAAATGATCTTGAAGCTGTGGAAGACATATTTTTGTAAATATTTATCAACATAGATCACAGAATAGCTCAGTAAAATGAAAGAAAGAAATATTCAGCGAAAATTGACCACGTTTATGAATGTGGGTTGACAAGAAAGGGCTGACCTGCAAATATAAACGGTAACTTTATGGTTTTAATGTATAATTGTGACTATCCAATTTGTGCTGTATGCATTTTAGCTCAATATGCTTGCCACAGATACACATAATAAAAACTGTTTATTCCCCTGCGAAGGTCATTTCCTTAGGATAGTCATTGTGAAGCAATATAAAGATATTCAAAACATACACCATAAAACCCAAGAAAATTTACATTGCATGTGTATGAGAGAAGATGGACATTTTGGGGTACCACAACTTAAGGGGGTTATTCACTAAAGTCCGAATTGTTGCGTATAGGTGCGAATTCGCCTGATAAAGACAGTCATAATAGGCTGCTGTTGTCGCAGGCACGTCTTTATAATGAGAATATTGTTGCAATCTTACCATTAAAAAATTGTCGAGACTTTACAATGGGGAAATTGTCACGGATTTGCTATGGGAATCCGCTGTTTGAGAATTCGACAGTTGAATTCGCACTTAAGTGAATATAAGTCAGTCTGACAGTAACAGCTGTGCCCTCATGGCTAATTTGCCACTTTATTCTGGCGAAGTAAAAATGGTGAAAGGGACACAGTATGCCATGTGGAATTCACTACTGTGACTCCGATGCTTGATGAATAAGTGAATTACCTGTGAAAGCACAAAGTGATACGAATAACTGCCTAAATCTGCAACTGTGGTAAGCATGCGGAGTGATACAGAATTCAGCACATAGCAGATTCTGATGAATTTACAAAGATTGGGAAGTAACACATGAATGCACACTTGGACCTTTACAAATATGCTCAGACATATGAAATATCCCATTTATATTAAGTGGCCTGTTAAAGTGAACTCGTTGCACTTCACAACTGTTTGCCCATAGCATAGCATAGACAATTCTATGTATTCACTAAACATTGTTGTATTGTGGTGGCAATGTAGCCAATGGTCACAAAATACTTTTTGAGCGCATTTGGTCAAATATGTTGAATATGTGAAGTTGTGATTTCACAAACTACAAAACAATTTTCACTTTAATAAATACCCCTTTAAAGTGTACCTGTCACCTCAAAACTAATAATAATTTAGGTTCCACTAATGAAGTAAATGTTTTTGTAAATATTTGTATTTAAAAAATACCTTTATACAGCGTTTCTCTCTATCATCTTCCCTGTCAGCCTGACTTTTCTTTCCTGAGAGTCTGGTGGGCAGGGATAAATAATGATTGACATTATGGGAGTAATTCAGGAAAGTGCGAACTCACCTTGTGATTCTTCACATCAGCTAGCCGAGACTGGTACGCGCACCCTGGTCTCCTGCATGCGGAAATCAGCAAACGTTTTAAAGGTACTTTGGCTCACCTCGAGACCACTCGAGTTGCCTCGCCGAGCAGAAGTACCTTTAAAGCGTTTGCTGATCTCCGTGTGCAGGAGACCAGGGTGTGCGTACCAGTCTCGGTGAGCTGATGCGAAGCATTGCAAGGTGAGTTCGCACTTTCCTGAATTACCCCTATAGCTCTTCCAATAAGAACCCTTAAATTACGATTTAGCAGGGATCTGATTGGAGGAGCTATAATGTCAGGGAAGATGACAGAGAGAAACGCTGTTTAAAGGTACATTTTTAAAAATACATATATATTTACAAAATGTTTATTTCATTAGTACAACCTAAATTAGTATTAGTGTTTTGAGGTGACAGGTGCACTTTAAAGTAAGTTCTATATCTCTCTATGGGAAATTTAAATACTCACAGTGAAGTATCATAAATATTGTGAAAGGTAAAATATCTAAATGAATGTAAATGCCAGGCACAGGCTCTATCCAATAATGTGAGCTTGTGTGCATGGTGGCATGGACTACTCCTCTCAAGAGACAGTGTTTTGCTAAAATGCGCTAGGATCATACATTTCTGCCCATTCTGTAAATCTAAGAATATAATAAGATGTGATAATATCTATTATCTTGTTACTCACCTGAACTGTTCTGACTGTATGTTATCTGTGTGGGAACTGTATCTAAATATTTTCTTTCTGTCAGTATGTTATATATACATATGCTACCGCAATGTATTCTTTAACTTATCTCCACACAGTAAGAACAAACAGAATATCAATACATACTCTGATCTGTCTGCTTTATGTCCTTGTGATTCATTTCAGCTCAGGTTATTTTATATCATTTTAAATAAATAAGTTAAATAGGTGTGTTTTTTTTCTGATGTATCTAGTTCTGTTGATGTTTCCTATACCCAAGGAGCAGAATCAGAAAGCACATGCCTCTCATTATTTTGCATTACAATTAATGCGGCCCTGAGACAATTTAGAAGGTGGAGCCCTTAGTTAGTGAGCTGATCCTATTTATGTCCACTGGCATACCTACAGGCAGGGCCGCCGATAGTCCAGTACTACTGGTACTGACGTCAGGGGCCCGGCCAAATTGACACATGGGAGGGGGCCGGTTCTGTCCCGCCACCATGTACAGGCCCCCTGGCTCCCGCAGCAGTCACTGTGCCCAGTGAGGAGCGCCGAGCACCAGCTCTTCACACAAGCTCAGTACTCCCCGCTCGCCGGGACAGGGGGTGGGCGGGGCTATGTCTTGGCCCCGCCCCCGGCACAACTGAAGACATC
>WMED01022185.1:0-11732 GCA_019650415.1 Pipa parva | reverse complement strand
ATATATATATATATATATATATATATATATATATATATATATACAGTATATACACTTATATATTTTTATATATGTATACGAATACATATGCGCACATGCTGTTCACGTATCCAAAATGTTATATCCATAAAAAGTTTTAGCAGTATAAATACAGGTTACCTTTAGTATTGTTACCTTTATCATTTTCCCGGCTCTCCATCATCATTATAATCATTTCTAGTTTATTGTACACTCTCCATAAATTCTGTAATGATTACCTATAAACTTGGTATAATAACTTATACTATTTAACATGTCATTTTTCATGGACCCTGTCATTATCGGATGTTCCAAGCCTCCCAATATTCACCGCTAAACTGGTTTTCAGTTTAAATATCCCATGTGTTTGTGAGATGCATTGATCTTCATCACAAGCAATGCTGAGTTTTTGCTTTACTTCTTATGTGCACTGTGCTTATTGAACTGTGCCACATATATGATTTGATTATAATGGAGCAGAAGAAATGTTTATTTTCCTCACACATATTTCCATTTGTAACCTGTACTATAGATCTGAGTTTGGAACATTTTAGAGATTGTCAGAATGCCAGTAATCACAGTTGCTAAATTTATTCCTGGCACATATACAGCACAATGTGAGACAATGGCTTAACACCTGGGGAAATGTGCAGCTGTCAGAGTGCCAGCCTCAGGCTAGCTCCCACTACACGGAATGCAGGGAGCCCAAGGGGCGCATTTTTCCATGAGTGAATTTGCCTCCCAAAGTGAATTCACCACTATTTGAGTGATACATGCCAAAATAGTAACAGGAACCTTCCTGTAAATCCCCAGTTCACCACATTCAATTGGCAAAGTCGCATCTACGCATTCATTGTCACGCAGCAAAAAGATGCAGTGTTAGGAACTACGCAGTCAGTATAATATCAGAATTGTGAAACAATTAGCCACATAAAAAAAAAACAACAATCTGTTGAATATGCAAAGTTGGAGAAGTAGCAAATTGTTGCGAATTAATGCATCTATGATATATATTTCCCTCAGCTGTACCCTTCAGAGTGCAAGGAGGCACTCACTTAAAATTGCATTAATTTTATATTGTAATGAGAAGCTACAGGGATATTTTTCTGAGCATAGTAGTAAGAAAAGCTATAGCAATTAATATTTATTGCGGTCCCTTGGACATAGGAGTACTTTTCTTAATGGAAATATTCTCCCTTAGTAAACATGAAACATAGAGGTCCTGTTATAATAACATGCATAGTATAATATTATTTAAAGAAATTAAAGAAATATTAGAATAATTATTACAATTTTAAAACCAAAAAACAATATATGGATTTTCCAAGGTGGCACAACACATACCTTAGAGTTCAGATCAAATCCTTTTTAAGATAAGTAATGGATCATTGTAGAAAAACCTGGAATCAAACTGGTCCACTTCACAGTAGAAATGTTCTCAGCTGATTGACCTATTTCAACACCACTATGACTTTTCTGTTATAGCTTGTATTGCACAGATCCACTATGCTTTCTATTTGCAAGTAGCAAAGGATTGCTTTTATCCATTTACCATGAGACCATCAAAACCAGGAGATTGTTTTCCAATGAATCCATTTGATCCATGCAGGCTTCACATGATTCATATACAGTACAAGGACAATTTATAATTTCATCATCATTTCATTAAATCATATAGTGTAAGTGCTTTGAAAATTACCTTTTGTTTTTTCATCTTAACATTTTATTACTTAAGTTTTTCTTCTCCTGCTATTAATGTTTCATCCACTGATCGATCAGTTCTGAAGAAATGGAGCAATCTCAATAGATTACATTTATTCGTACTTTTAAAAATAAATCTTCCAATCATTTTTCTTACAGAAATCGTACATAGATCATAGTTTTCAGTATTGAAAGAGCATTTATTTCTTTGTCTTTTTACATGCCACTTTTTGCATTTACATTTGTTCACTGATTTTAAGTTTTAGTTACCTTCCTGTTTAATTCTATTGAAGCCTTCTTTATAGGCAGCAATGAAACAGCATCCCCTACAGTTTCATAGATAACATTACAAAACTGACAGATAATCTTCCCCAATCCTTGTGTACAAATGAATATGCATAGTGGAAATGCATATCCACATAGAACGAACTTGAATGTGCACAACCCATTCTTATTGGCAAAAATGCATTGTTCGTTGTAGATTACATTTGCTGTATTTTGAGAGTGTAATGAGAGGATTATATGTGATATTGAGCAGTCTACAAGGTTATTTGGTCTGTCATTGATTATTTCTTTTACAGTTAACATTGCACATAAAGGAGTTATCTAGATGACTTGTGATAATACCATGTAAATCTGAGATACAAAAATTAGAAGAAGGCCGTTTTGTGATTTTTTTTCCCAAGAGCTTTATAGGTAGTTTACAATACTTAAAACAGTCAGGTGCTCTGTTCTGTACATCCCAAACACACAGTAGACAAACACCAGAGAAAATAACTGAATATTTTTGTGAACTGCATAAATAGAAAGACTCCAGCTTCCACCTCTAGATCTGATCCTATAGCAAGATTCTAATAAGGCTGAGAATGTTGTCATTTCATTTTGTATGTTCTTTTTTCCCCCTGGTTATTGCTCATACAGTTAATTAATGATCTAAAACTTATAAAAACTAATGAGGGTAAAAAAGTATCATGCTTGACAAGGCCCCTTTATTTTAATGAATTTTTTAATGTTGATTGCATTTCAAATGAAAGTCTTAAGAAGCATATTTAATTTATATGGCAGCACGTTACTTACTGTCATTATCATACAATCCCAGAAATCCACGAGTAAGAGATTTATAGTAATAACAGCAAAGCAACCTGTTGCCCAAACACGTGTTACAATTCGCTAATTTTCATTAGAATAAAAAAATGTGTTTAAATAGGCAGTTATTAATGGACAGCCAGCCAGATAGATAGATAGATAGATAGACATACATAGAAAGACAGATGTATAGATAGATAGACATATTAGATAGATTTCTTATTGTATCACTGTTATACTGCACCAATCTCCACTCACATACCTGATAAGAACCACCTGCTATTACTTTATACAAGACACAAACATATCCTTTGGGAATGTATATCATTGTGCATTAGTAACTATAGTTTCACTGAGAATAAAGCATTAGAAACTGTCTTCCATTTAGGAATGGAAATGGAAATGACATCAATATATTACTTGCAAGCCAGTAATGTAATGTAGGTATCATTTACATTATGACATGGTTTAGTTCAAACAGAATGGAGAGGGGCACCAACACATTTCAATCATGTTTATTACTACACAAATCAGAGAGAACAGACATCTGAAGCTTTGAAAATCAAATATATATATACGTATATATATATATATGTGCTCAATTCAAAAGAATTTCTTAATATCCACTCAATACAGTTGAATTTATTGAATTCAGTGTTGTTCATTTGTTGATTCTAAAATTGTTATTTTAATTTCTTAACAAGGCAGCATGGTGGCTCAATATAAGGCACTGTTTCCGTGGAGTTTATTGTTTCTGTCTGTGCAGAGACATTATATTCCGCTAGTGATAGAAAAATATGAGCTAAAATAAATCTTAAGACAGCAGGAGTTGACACTGGTTAACACCAAGGCACAGAGTCTAAGATGGGCCAGGTCTTCATCCTGAAATCCTCGCAAGGGGGTATGGCCTTTTCAGCAGGAAACTCCCAGGTTGCAACCCTCAGAGTAACCCCCCACTGGTGGCAGCTGACTAGACTTACATGGAACTCAGACAGATACTTGGAATGGCTGAACTATAACGTAGAAAGCATAGTAGTGCAGCATAACAAAATAGTAACTTACAACAATCCTTGTCAAAGGTTGAACTGTAACACAGCACCCATTAGTAGCAGCTCAGAAACAGGGTAGACACTGCACGGACACAGCTCAGAAACAAGGAAAGGGTCAGATGCTGCAAACTGGCTGTTGCTGAACTTGATAGAAACTGGAGGTGTAAGCTGTAAATAGACTTACTAAAGAGCCGACAATCCATGGAACAGAATACTTGAAAACTGGAAGAGAATGCTTGAAACAAGAACAGGACTTGAATCAGGAACAAAATATTTGAAACACAAACCAGAAAACTTGGCTGAAGAGCAGGCACTCTAAGGAGCAGATCCCTTTAAGGCAATCAAGAAGGTAAACAGAACTTGAAGAAGGCTACATGAAATGGCAGAACAGGTACACAAACAGGATCCTCCCTTCCTCTGGTGATGTTAATAAGTTAATGATCGAGCACTGCTAAAGGTAGTGCTCAGCCTTTTGAATTTGCTGCCGCTGATGTCATCCGTGATGTCAGCAGCTCTGGATTGGCTAATCCAACCCAAAAGCATTGGGGAGAACTGAGTCTCTACAGCGCCTGCCAGCATTCAGGAGTGGTGAGCGGTGTACACGTGCAAGCATCGCTCATACAAAAATTAAAACAGAAATGTTGAAAATTTCAAGAACAGTAAGAGTACACCTATACACCTATATGTATTATCCCAAATGTTATTTTCTGTAATCCCAAGT
Source organism: Pipa parva (assembly GCA_019650415.1). Classification (NCBI taxonomy): domain Eukaryota; kingdom Metazoa; phylum Chordata; class Amphibia; order Anura; family Pipidae; genus Pipa; species Pipa parva. Next base: position 7,157 of record WMED01022185.1, on the reverse strand, counting down.
GGACTATTGTTATGTTGTTAACATGAGTGCAAACATAAAACGTCTGTAAATGTTAATTGTTAAACTGTATTTAAGTCTGCTGGTAAATGGACCAACACACAGATAATTCTTTCATTCAACCAACTTTCAAACCTAAGAGAAAACAAACCCTAATCAATATTTAGTCACAGGCAACATTAGATTAGATTTATTGTCACTGGGAGTGTACAAGTACACACAAGTGAAAAGCATATTTACAGCATTTACAATAGGATACACAGGTTCATAGATGTTGCGTCACAGAGCAAGATAAAACACAGCGGTTATATCATAAAATAATACAATGCAATATAATAAAATAAATAAATAATAATACATAGAATTTATATAGGCTTAAGGGGGTATGAATTGTTTATGGCGACAACTGCCTCTGGGAAGAAACTGTTCCTAAACCTACTCGTACGGGATTTGAGGCATCTAAAACGTCTGCCAGAAGGAAGGAGGCAGAACAAGTCCTGGTTGGGATGAGAACATGGCAGTATCCAGTAATGTAGCTGCAGCCTATTGGTTTATCCCTGATGCTCCGCAATCCAATTTATATTATTATTACAATTGAACCTCTTGCTATAAAGCATTGACTCAAGAATCTATCATTTCCCAATCAAAGGTAAAAAGTTTGACAAAAAAAAATCTAATAAAATGTCAAAAATGAAATCAATTCAGATGAAAGAAACATGTAAACTAGAAGTTAAATGAGCCTACAATGACTGTAATAAGATACATTTAACATGGATCCATATCCACCCTGAAGACCATTTTTGTCTTTTGAAACGTAAATATTTTCTCTGTGCTTAAAACATTGCTAAAGTAAATAGGTTCCTGAAGCCAAATGCTTTCAAGGAAAATAAACCTTCTAAAAATCAAAACACCTTTTTCAGCAAAGACTGTTTAGTGAAACATTTTATAAACGCTGTTTATAGAATTTCGTCCATCAATGATGTGTTAAGCCAAATGCTGTATCTTAGATATATGTAACAGTGGACCATGCACAATGCTCTCTGTCAGTGGCTGCTGATAAATAGAAGGGTTGAGGAGTGCTAATAGAGTAAGTCTTGCTGTATTCTGAAGTCGATATTTTAGTTTAGAAACAGGAAGCTATTGGTGAAGACAAGATTCCTGATTGTTTGGAGTGTTGAGTAAGAGTATTTGATCTTACCATGTTACCATTTTGTCTGTAAGGCAACTTCTCTGATTTTAAAGAACCAGTAACATCATAAAAATGGTATTTGGATTGGCGTGACAGTTACACCTACATAGTACAGTACTAGTTAAAACCTTATCTTTGAAGTTCAATTCTGATTTATTATTGTTTTTTTGCTTTTTTTTTTTTTTTATTCAACGCCATGTATATAATATTTGAAACTATTAAAGGAATTTCAACCGGTTGCTATTTGTTAATATCATCAGATACCCATGGGAATGAACCCATAAAGAATATAAACTCATGTCATCATTATATAATATTATTAAAGAATGTATTAATAATGTTATATACGTAATTACGACATTAACTTACTGTATATTCTTATATTATATACATGGCTTGAATTGCCTGTGTAATTAATGGTCTTATCACATTTTCTGTGTTATTAATGGTCTCAAATAGGTGAATATGATGGCAAAAAATCATTATTAATAACATTGGTAAAGTACTATGATCTTTCTTCCTTGATTCTGTATCTGCAGATGGCTGGTCATTAAGGTTATAGGTTAATATTATATATTGGGTTGAGTGACTCCGTGGAATGATAGATGAGATTTCATAATTTGTGCAATTCTGGGTCTCTAACTATATATTTATAATTATGTATGATGTATTGTGATTTGTAACTCTCTCCATAATAAGATTGTATTTTATTTCATGTGTATTACTTTTATTTTTATATTGTAATGGTAATTGGTTTGGATTTTATAGAGACCCTTACACATAATTTTATGCACATTTTTAAATGCTATCAGCAATACTGATGTATTTCAGTAAGAAGGTATTTGTAAAATGATTGTACTGCCTTATTGTAGTTGGAGTGTAGCACCAAATCGGAGGTTACGTCATTTGCATCATGCGTTCAAGCTTCGAACGCAAAAGTAGACATACGCAATTATAATGCTATGATTTCTGGACCTGAGTACTGGACCGGATGAAGTCATTCTCATCTTGCATTCCAGGAGGTGTGTTGTTCACGTCTTGCGTTCTAGGTCTGGAGCGCAGATGTGATTTGACACAGGCATTTAAGATGCCTGTGGGAGTGTATGCATTCTGGATTGGAACACAGAAGTAGATTGTAAAGCCAAAAAAGGTGCAGATTTACCTTTTAAATAATCTAACAAAGATGTTAGATAATATTCTCCTGAGGAAGCTGGGTCATATACCGGGGAAATGCATTGAGAAAGCATCTTATGTCTTACATTTATGACATGCATCTTTATTATCATTCTTTGTAAGTTTACTACATTGTTAATAAGAAGCACTTTATTTTACACTATGAGATTTATTTGTCTTTAACAATCCTTTTATGGCATACATCTATATGTGGATCACTGAGTCACTTGTGGATTATTGAGTTATTTCTGGTAAAAAGAAAGAAGATTTAACATTTCTGGTAGAAGTTGTTATATTTTTGAAGAGTGTGATTATTCATTGCATTTGGTGACAACCCAAATAAAAGGGGTGACTCAATTGGAAATATTTTGCCTATATAATTTCCAACACTGAGGAGTTGGTCTATACTTTTTTGGCAGACGTTATTTGTTTTTTCAAACAATACTGCACTATATATATATATATATATATATATATATATATATATACACACACAGTATTTTTTTTTCTTGTGTGCACTTATATTCCTTGCAGATTATGGGGGTAATTAAGCAAGGTTATGCGCTGGCTTCTCTCCTACACGCGCACATCAGCAAACGCTTTAAAGATATTCCAGTCACCTCGTGACCACTCGAGTCACCTCGAGAGAGACTGGAATACCTTTAAAGCGTGCACTGATGTGCGCGTGTAGGAGAGAAGCCAGCATGTAACCATTTTTGCGAGGTGAATCGGAGCATCGCAAGGTGAGTTTACAAATTGCTGAATTACCCCCTATGCTTCTTGTGATATACTTGAAATAGGGCTGTGAACGGTGGACAGCCCTGAGTGACTTTCTAAGAAATTGCCCGCTTACACTGGAATATTTTATCAAGATCAAAAAGGTTTTTTCTTTACTTGCTTTGGACCTTTTTTGATTTTTGTGGACTTTTAAATAAGGGACTCTCTATTTGAAATGTTATATTTTTATATTGATTTATATTTTATACCTATAATATTTTGTGTTTTTGGCGCTGTATGGTTATAGAATCCTTTAGGGTATTTTGTTTTGTACTTCATTTTTTTTCATTGTTTTATATTTTTCAAACATTTACTATTCTATCCAATTTGAAATTATCACATGGAGGGCAAAAATAATCTCTTTTCTATATAGTCAGATTGTCAGCTATCAAAAAACCTGTCAGTCTTACAAAGACTGACTGAAATTCACTTCTGAATTCCACACATACTTCTATTCTCCAGCAACCAAAATTAACCCGCATATTTGGGAGCCCAACCGAATACGGTTGCCTAGGACTCCCTTATCACAGGTTATTGAGGGAAAACACATTACCATGTACAGCCGAATTCCCCTTTCCTGGCATTCCTGATCATTAAATGAACTGTATTTTTCAGCAGCTACTTTTCAAGCCTTATCTAGAAATTGTTGTCTTAGTATGCATTAAGCCTAAGGCCAGGGTCACAAGGGCGTATAGGTGCGCTTCATTTAGAAAAAAAAAGAAGTTTAATGAGAGAAAATGTCAAAAATACACTTTGTGAATAAATACTGAAAGTAATGACTGATACGCATACACTGTCACTTGTGTTTCATGGAGAAGAACATGCTCCAGAATGCTTCATGTCATGTTTTCTGAGCATATGGACATGAGCAATGTGTCCGAATTAGTAGCAGTAGGAACTGAACAATAACAGTCACATAGGGAAGAAAAGCCAAGTGTAAGCGCCTATTGCTTATATATAAAATGCGTTCAGTAAATACGCCAGAGTAAATGTGCCACACACATGCTTTTTTTTTTTTTTTTTTAATGAGCACACATTTATGCCAGTATGTCCCTAGCCTAAGAGTTTGATAATGATGCAGTATCCAAAATTAACAATAAGCTCCATCTTGTTTACTTCATATATCTGATGGTGTACAGTGTACAGTGAATTTTGGGAACTGGAATTTACAGTGGTTTGATGGATGCAGTTTTGGAATCTGTTCTTAAATCACCCAAATGTATTCAGTGATTTATGGGTTTGGATTCGGTATCAGCAAATTTTCAGGTAACGAAAAGTATAATTAGATTAACTGAATTGTTTTTAAAATAATTCCTTTTAAAGATGGTTATTTAAATGTCAATGCAAAATATTAAGGTATGCACAGTACATGTTTTAATTTACTTGCAGAAAATAAGCTGTAATAACTGCAATTGTGTAGAGCAGATGAGAGCCAGGATAGAGATAAATGGAAAAACTATTGTTCCTGGGGACTTGCCCATCACCTACAAATACAAAAAAGCAGCTGCTTAAAGGGGAAACCTGGAGGGTCTGAAAATAAAGTGATTATTGAAGGCATAGGAATAGGCATAGTGTGGTTTCTAACTGGTGTAGATACTACTTCAATCCATAAAGAAATTATTGCAGTGCTATAGAACTGTCATTGTTACTAAGCCCATGATGTGTGGAGAAAGGCCCAACTCTTGATTACATCATGTTGAATTCCTCTACTTAGTACTGAATCAGTTATTAGCTGGTGATTTATTATGTATGGAAGCACTTTTCACATTGAAGTCTTCTTTTTGTCATTGCCCTTAAATATTCTATGACTAATAAACTCATTTCTTGAATAATAAATATTCAATAAAGGGGCCTACAGCCCTGCAATAGTAATCCTTGTAGCTTTTATAGGATACTTGGTTTAAAAGCAACCAGGACACATGGTAAATGTCATATTTGTCAAGTAATGATGTTTCTTTTTTATACACAGGACTTTGATCCTGATCATGCTATAAAATTACACAATGGGAAATTGGGAGTTGTTGTCACTGTTAGGAAGACAGGACTGCTACGAGAGTGAAAGTATGAAAGCATTTATGAAATGTGACTCAAGCAAGAGCTGGAAGCATAAAGCGAGTTCTAAATGACCTGATCTGTCATTTGATTTTTTTTTATTATATTGGGTTAAGAAATGAGTTAATGTATATAAGGCTTGTAATAGCTTCAGGCAAAAAAATAAAAAATCACAGTGTAGGAGCCTTTTAATTAATTTTAACTGCATTTGTATTCATTATTAGTATCAAAGGTTAAGGAAAGCATTCTGGAAATATGTATAGATGGATAATTGTGCGTGTGATATGTGTATATACACTGTGTGCTGCAGGTTTGATATCAGTCTTGTATCTTAATTAATATGCTGGGTTAACATAATATTTTGCTCAAAATATTTAAGCTCAGAATGCTATGAAATGGTTGCCTAGAGCTTAGAATCAATTTCTGACATTTTACAAAAAGAGCTTTGCCCAATTAATTTTAAACCTATAAAGTGTTATTCATATTGCATATATGCCTTTCTTAGGTTCTCTACAAGTATGCAGAGAAAAGAGAAAAAAAAACTGTTACTATAAGAAATGGATAGCCTTTGGATTGTTGGCAAATTGTGAATAACCATTGAGCAACTAAGTGTACTGAGCCATCAAAGTGGTTGTATGAGCTGTCAGTGTTTAATTGTAACGTGACTATAAATAAAGTTTGTATCAGTAAATTTGTGAAATTCCATTTAAGAGTCAAAATCATTGATTTAACATGGTTTGGTGAATTTATATGGTATGAATTATATTGTTAAATAAAGCCTGTGAACCACAAGAACGGATATGCTACATATGGTACTAAAGAGTAGTCAGACTCCGCATGGTGTACTGAGACTGGAGACTGAGGGGGGAATTCAGCAAGCAGCGAAGTGAGCTACGATGTGTTCGGCTCACTTCACAAATGGTAGTATGCGCATGCTGATGTCCTGCGAGTGGACGTCAGCATGCGCATTAAAAGGGATTCCCGTCTCGGCGAGGCAACTCTTTTGGTCTCGCCGAGATGGGAATCCTTTTAATGCTCATGCTGATGTCCGCGCGCAGGGACAGCAAGCGCATACTACCATTTGCGAAGTGAGCTGAATGCATCGTAGCTCACTTCGCTGCTTGCTGAATTCCCCCCTGAGAACTTTGTGATTTGAGACTGGTGGCTGTGACTAGAACTGAGACTGGTAGTAGATTCTCTTTACCATAGTGGGACTGAGGCTGGTTAATAATTAAGGCATGGAGTCCTTGGTCTTCACCCTTAACCTCCACAAGGGGGGTCTGGACTTTGCCTCAGGGGATTTCCTGAGACTGTCTATTTTCAGCTGTCAGTGGGGCTGAGCCCTTAGCAAAATAACCATATATCTGCACAGAACTCTTAATGCCTCTTTTCTCCTAAATCAAAGGTTTGCAGATCTCTCCAGGCCTGCTTTTACAGTTTGCCATTGAAGCATGGCAGGTAGTACATTCTGCCATCTACTGTATGTGATTGTCATCATTTGTGAAATATCTTAAATATCAAATTATCATTATAGGATGTATGGAGCATGATTTTTAGGATATTCTCTTTCTTCCTGCAGAGCCTGTTGTACAACTGTCATAAGGTTTAGCAATCCCAGCTAGAGGGTAAGACCTTTTTACCTCCATGAGAATGAAGTGGAAATGCGTTAGGAAAATGACACAAACCCACACTGTATAAATCTACAGTATATACTGGTCAGGTACTATGTAACATGTTCTGACTGGAAGTGTAGCCAGCATTTCTCCACTGCTCCATGGGACAGAAGATTCTTTATTTATGAACAACAACAACAACAACATATGTATAAATACGTATCTGGTTTTATTTCTTTTTCTTTTGCAACTGTCTGTATATAATCTTGTTTGTCTTTTTTTTATAGATGGCATCATAGACTTGTGCACGGGTTGTGCCTGGTGTGCCCAGGCACACCCTAATGTGCAGCATGCAG
>WMED01022184.1:0-11732 GCA_019650415.1 Pipa parva | reverse complement strand
TCAGTGCGAAGTGAGGCAAACACTCCGCACCTCACTTCGGACTATCCTGAATTCCCCTCTGAGTCTTTAAGCAACTAAAATCAATGCAAAAAATAATAATAAAACAAATCTGGATGTAGCTAAATGAGCAACTAACTGTTGAGAAGAGAAAGAGAAATCCTAAAAAACATTTTTATTGTTAAAAAAAAATTAAGTGGGAGAGTATCGAATCCCTAAATATAAATAAATAACTGGGATATAGACAAAGCAAAACTGGTATTTTTGTATCCGTGTTTACATAACTTGTTTTATCTAGGGACTAACAAGAAAACAGCTTCATATGGTTAAAGGGGACTCTTGGGGTATATTAACTGTTATAACATGGGAGGATAGCTATAAACAAACATTTTTATAAATATGTTCTATTAGCTAACCTGTAATACTAATCATTTGTGAGAAATAAAAGCTTATAGCTGCCCATCCCCCATTGTCACTCACAACTAGCTATCTGAGGATGGAACCTCTCTGACAGTAATTAGAATTTCAGCTACGCCCAAACATTGGTGGGAGTGTTCCTGCTGCCAATATAAAGGAGGAATATCTGCCAATTCTAGGTACTGGCGCTTGTTCTACTAGCAGAATTATTAAATTTGTGAGAAATAAAATATGTAATTGCCCCTCTCATACAGTTACAGCTAGTTATGTAGAGATGGAACAGCTCTGACATTGAACCTGTTTGACTTATTATAAGTCATATCTGGGGACTGATAAAATAACCGCTCATTTACAAATCCCACCTCAAAACTTAAAAAAAACTAAGGTACCTTAACCATAACTGACATGCTGAAAGTTCAGGATCTGCCAGCCTGAATTGTTCTATTATAGCCAGCCTGAGTTATTATTTTATAAAGTATCAATTTCATACCTTTCAGCTGTAATTCTATCTTTAGAAGTGCTGGTGCTAAAATCTCAGGGCTACCATGTTGGATCATTAATTGCTAATGAACCCGGACGCATCATCATATAGTGTTTCACTGGTTGGGGAATGCAAATTTGTTGTCTGGTTGGGGAATGTCACATTGCCCATTAAACTGTGAATATACTGTAAATCAGGCATACATTCAGTGCTGGTTTTCACACATGCTCTGTAATAAGTCACTGCCCAAGACATTACCTTATGTCAGAAAATGTGAATAGTTTCTGCATCTAGCTCACTGCAGAAAAATTCAGAAATCTTAAGACTTGCCCCTGCTGTACCTGTACATCTTTCTTAACAATTATTATCTTTCTCTTTCAAAGTTATCATAACATATTATAAACCTTGGTTATAATGGGTGTTTAGTGTCCCTTTAAGGTTAGTTCTCATTTACTGTAATACGTTTACACTGCTGTGTTACTGTACCTATATTGCCTTCTTTACCCACAAGCCTCAGTGGAAAGCACAGCACATTTTCTATTCTATCAAACACCTGCTATAGGCTCACTTCCCTTTTTGATGGTATGTAATTGTGCGTACTGTTAGGGATGGTACTTACTAACAATGATTTTATTTGTGAATATCATACAGTTGACAAAGCCATTTGTACTAATTTGAAATGTGTCCTTGCTTTGAACCCTTACAGGCCAGCCATTAGACAAAGTACAAAACATACAAAGAAAACTTTTCTCCTTTGTTACTATTTTGACATGCCATAATACATACATCTGGAATGCAACTTACACGCAACTACACATGACATATGGAGATGCTATTGTTAGTACAGCTAAACTGCATTGCGCAAAAGTTGCACTTAGCCGCAAGTCCTTCGGACATCCAGAGCTAGATTACACAATATGCAACAAACTATGTGACTACTGTAACAAAACAGTTGTGATGCTGATATCAAATTAATCTTTCTAATAATTATAATGATAAAACACTGCTGTATAGCATTAAAAACAAAAATGTAACGTGGTGTCATCACACCTACTAATCACACATTCTTGTATAGTTGTTGCTATGGTAACCATTCTTCCTCCTGTGGTGTCAGAAGATTTTCTTCTCTATAAATACAGGGCATGCAGGTGGGTAGTTCATTTGGTGCCTTTTTGTCTGCCTAATTATGAATGAGACAGTGGACTATTTTTGCCTTAGCTCAACATCTGTATTCTATTGGGTGTACAAAAGAGTTATGTAAAAACTAGCTATATTCCACTGTGGGTGGGTGTAATTTGGATGGGAATTTGCTAAGTATTTTGGGTAATAAGAATATTTAAGATGTATCCAGTGGTGCACAGAGAACAATACAGGCAAAAAGGCAAAGTTAGCAACAAACTCCTGGGCAACATTTAGCAGTTGAAAGGCAACTTGCTCCACTGCCTCTATCATATTTACACTTATGGGTGTATACCTTATTAAAGTGAATGGGTCCTTTCTTTGAACAAACACACTATAGATCTTTAATTCACTCTAGTGCTTTAGAATGCTTTATTGTGAGTGGTTATTCACCTTGAAATTAATGGCCAGTATGTTGTGCATATGTTGAAAAAAGATAGCATTTCCAATTTCTTTTATTTTCAATGAAAATTGACTTTGTATGGCTTCATCTTTTAAGTTTCTATCAGTTGCTGATTTTTCTATGTATTCATTTATATATTCATTACTTTCTGGCCAGGCCCTATTGCTGTTCCATTGATAACCAGATAGTTGATAGGTTAATTCCCCATAGCAACCAGAAGACTTCAATTATATACAAATAATACCTCCATCTGCAACATATTAAAAGTGAAATCTAAGCTGAGCAATCCTTTAATTTCCAATACCACCTGGTGAGTGTGCTTTGCAGTGATGGCCAAATGAAAGAAAACTAAGAAGAATCCTGGGGACATTGGGGCAGACACTGCAGGAGCAGGGTTCCCCTCTATGTTCTATTGTAATGCCATTGCTGATACTTTCATTGATTTTTTTGAGTTTCTGTGTTCTATTATTATGATCCAGGGAGGATTTTCTTCTTTTTGTGGTTCACAGCAGATCTGTAGAATTACTCAGGATACTGTAATTGTTAGTATTGTCCCATAATATAACAAACCCTAAATAAATGACAGGCTGCATTGTTCCAAAGATATTACTCACCAGAAATATAAAAGTTAATACACAGATGGAGCAGTGGGCCAGTCCGAAAATTTCTGAGATTTTCTGCAGTGAGTTAGATGCAGATAAGGGAATTCACAAAACAAGAGGAGTTTAAGCTTTTTCTTTTCTTTTTCAAAAGCTTAAACTCCTATTTTTCTGTGAATTCCTTACCTCAGAAATCCTGAACAGTGCAGATTCTGCATCTAACTCATTGCATAAACCTCATTTGCCACTTTTCTGCCCAAGGGGGGAATTCACCAAGCTCCGAAGTGAGGTGAACACTACGCACCTCACTTCGGAGCATAGTGAATTCCCCCCCAAGTCTGCAATGTATCTAGATCGATCTGTAATAAAGTACTCTCCTTCTTTGTATTAACTACTTTACACAGTTTAGTAGTATCTGCAACAATCGAAGATTTACTATGCATTCCCTCATCAATGTCTTTTATAAATATTTTTAAGAGAAGAGGGGCCAAAACTGACCCCTGGGGAACCCCACTATTAATAGTAACCCAATGTGAGTATGTACCATTAATAACCACCTTCTGTTTCCTACCACTGAGCCAGTTACTAACCCACTTACACACATTTTCCCCCAGTCCAAGCCTCCTCATTTTATGTACCAGCCTATTATGTGGCACAGTATCAAATGCTTTGGAAAAATGAAGGTATATGACATCCAGTGACTCCCCCAGTCCAGTCTATAACTCACCTCCACATAAAAGCTAATAATATGGGTTCAATGCCCACATATCACACATTGCAATGTAAGGTACTCAGTCATAGTATATAATCAGTCATAGATAGAATCCTTTGTTAACCCTTTGTTAATTTTGTTATTACATCAACGAGAAAAAAAATAGTCTTGATGCTTTTTACAGTACATGATGTCTTTAAACAGGAGAGTAAGACAATGGACAATTTGTTATAAACAGCTTGCTCTATCAGAAATTACATCAAAACTAGTTGTTTAAAAGGTTATAAATTACAGGAAGTTGTATGCAAATTCCAGTACTGCCCTGTGTTATAATCTCAGTAATAGGATTAATAATATTAGAATACATAGAATGGCCCAATCTTAGAGGAAGGTCCCAGTCTGCCATACCTACCAGGCTTCATATAGTAGATCAGCCTTGTGTACCACATGAGAGTAATGCCTTTGGAGGAAAGATATCCATTACACAGCCCAATGTCCCAGCAGGAACTTCAAAATGACCCCAGTGAGGGCACTGGGTAAATAGGCTAAGATATTTGCTATGGAGATACACCAGAACAGCACTCTCCTGGAAGTAGTTAGTACAATAAAAATGGTAGAGAGAAAACAGCCTGAATTGTGTAACATGTAAGGTACACTAGAGAAAAACAAAGTTAGTGGCACTCACAATTGTAGTTGTTTAACTATAACACTCATCTGGTGTCCTGCTGCAATTTAAAAATCTTTTCCTCATTCCACTGAAATTGCATCAAAGAATAGACAGACATCCACAATAGTGTATTATCATTTATTTTTCATGAAATAAGATAAAAGGCTTTCACATTTCCTTCTTATAAAACAAGCATATCAGGAATATGCAGTCAATTTAGAGCCAGAAACTTTGTAAATCTGTGTTTCACCCAATTTAGAGCTTTTTCAAATAAATGATAATACACTATTGTGGATTTCTATCTAGAATGGAACTGTCTTGTCCCTCATTGCTGTGATCAGCATAAAGTAATTCATGAAGGCTCATAAAAGGGGTGCTGTAGAGCTTACCTGGAAACTTTAATTGGCAATATGGCTTGAAGATCTGGCCCCCTTATAAGTGCAATCAAATTGTTTTGGGATATAATTGGTTGTGTTAGGGCTGTGAAAGACAGGTTAGGGACTTAGTAAGTCATAGCCATGCTGATCTGCTGCAGGCTGGAGAACTTGGGGATTTTCCCATAGACCCAGTATTTACTAAGCCTCTTGTGCCTATAGACAAATCCAGCCCTGCATGAATGCATTTGTATGTTGTGTATGTGTAGTGTTATTTTAAGGAATCTTAAATTGCCCACTAAAAAATGCTACCTAAGGCCTGGCTTAGTTCAGATCCTGGGATGTCAATTCCCAGTTTAGAAATAAGAGTTGCCAGGCAGCAGACTTAAGCTCTTACAGGTTGGAAAAGATTTAATTAGATGCTGGAACCAGGTTTTCTGATGTCTGCACAATATTTTATGCAACATCAAGTATTTATATTTGATACAGGCAAAACTATCAAAGAGAGGAAAAGGGCCTCACCCAAACACACTAACTGAACATAAAACAATGGAGATTTGGATGATGTTGGAGAGTTCGGCAGAAGACACTTCAAAAAAATAAATAATAAAAGACAAGATAAAGTGATTTTATTACCCTAAGTTATACACTTGTACTTATACACGCACCCCCCCTTACCTCTTTCCTAACCCCATTACTAAAGCCCACATCCCAGAGCCAACCATTTTGGTTCTTGCCCATCTTCCCTCACTGCTCTTGTCCTTTCCCTATTAAAGGAAAAATAATATAGAAGAGATTCATTCAGATAGACTGTTTACCAGCAAAAACTTCATAGGACAAAATGCTTTCTTTTTGATATGTTTAATAATTCTGTCTCAGTTGTGATTCAACAGTATTATAACAAAGAATAAGACTGTGCAAATATCTCTTCTTGTTAAATAAAAGTTTAAAAAAAAGTAAAGGCCCTTGCATCCACTCAAGTATCATATACCTCACATCAGGTAATTTTACTTTTATTAAGGCACTGAGATCCATGGTAATCACCAGGAATACTACTTTATGTAAAAACCCAGCAGGTTACATCAGAATTCACGATAGTGCGAAGTGAGGTGCGGAGTACTTGCCTCACTTCGCATCCGCGTGCAGGACATCAGCAAGCGCATATCAGTCAGTCCGAAGTGAGGAGAGGACTCCGCACCTCACTTCGCACAATTGTGAATTACCCCCTAAGATTTTGCATCCATCCTGATCAATTAGGTACAGGTGCAGTAAACATTCTAATCAACAGTTGGTGCTAAAACGTGAAATGTAAGTGGTACTGTGATGCCTGATATAGACTAGATGTTTTATAAAATGAAGGCAGTATTTATAAACTATTTCAGTTACAAACATGGATAATACATAGTAAAATAGTTTAGTAGCATAGTTTATAAGACTGAAAAAAGACATGTCCATCCAGTTCAGCCTAACACAGCATAAACATATATTTTATGCATATTTGACAGGAGGGATTTCCCCTGTTACATCCAATGGGGAATTAATACAAGTGTAAGAAGAGGATAGTCTCTCTATTGTTAGTGCTGTAAGTGGACAGTGTAGAGTGTTGACAATCTCCACTGTAGTAGTTACCGTTTTATGCTCAAAATTGCCCAACACAGTTTGATATGGTTATGAACTGTTAAATTGACCCAGTTTTTTAGACGAACAAAATTTACTAAAGCCATTACCTTTTTTCTTTTTTAAGAATCATAGATTAGCATCTTTGTCTGTACTTTTACTGTTTTCCACATCTTTGCAGACCCCGCTGGACCTGAGTGACTGGCATAGTCAACCACTGGGAGGGAATTGGCTTTCTCAGCAGTGCACAACTGAATGTCTGCAGGGGTGGCTGGGTGCCCTAGTGTAAAGAAAATATTAATATTAAATATGTATAAAAATATACAGTAATAAGGGATAACATATTTCCTATTTCCCTAAAAAGAATAGTTTGTCTCTAGCTGCATCTATTGTATTTGTATATACAGAACATGCCCTAGTCAGTCTCAATTCTAAATACAGTATACAAAGTGCACTTCCTACTTTCCAGCCTGTCATCCAGTGGTACCAGTTACTGCAACACTCCATAGAAATAAAGTTAATGTATGAAGTGTTAACAGCTTGCTTGCGAGAACCATTGGCAGCAGCAGGATGACTCATAGAGGATCTCTTTATAACAGTTCAAGCTTCATTATAGGAGAAGTGTAGGGTTCCTACCCAGTATCATCCTAGCTAAAGAAACCAGTGGCAGGCTATGGTATAGACTCCTGGAGTGTCATATTATGCAAACCTTCCTTCTCCATAACTGTAAAAGCCTTTTTTGCAGTCCCAGCATGCTCAAAGTTGTTGGCTTACCCCATGAGTGTGGTTGTAGCTATCTCAACTACTAACTAAGGAAGAAAAACATACTATAAAATAAAAAAGGGTGAGGAGACTATATGAAATGTTTTTCCCATTTGTAAAATCACCTTCAAATGTTCTCTATGTATCCCTGAAACCTGTTTTTAATTGACTTGTCAATTAATATGCAGTGTAAAAGTGAGACTTCACCAGGCATAGCAAATTCATGTCTCTATGCTCTGACAGGTGCAAATTTGCTACTCCTTATTCACTACACAGCAGATTCCCTTGGTGAAGAATGGTGTAGGACACTATTCATATTGTCTGGCATAGTCAGTTGAACAGTAGAGGACATGTAGTGATATGAATTTGCCCAAGCAAAGTAAGGTGATATAATTTTCCACAGTTCATATAGATCTGTTAAAATGTCACTCTAAATGCAGATTAATGTTAAATTACTATTAATGGGTAGGATTGATTATAAGGAAAGATATTGTCATTACTTTGTCACATTTTGGTTACTTTATAACATCTCTTCCAGTATTCCCAGTTCATGTTACTTGGTTGTTATATTCTCTTTGTCTTCTGAGTGTACCTTAGGCCAAACTGCCATCAGCCTCCTACTTTGCCACTTTCTGGTGAAGTCAAACTGGTGAATTAAGATCAATGCGCCTTGGTGAGCTTGCCACTTCAAAGCACTCCACCACTTAATAAATAGCCAAATTGTGTGTATACGCCCAGTGATGCAAAGAGGTACATAATTATGCAATCTTAATATGGTGTTGAATTGGTCACAAATTTACTGTATTTAGTTTGATAAATATGCAAAGTTGGAAAAGTGGTGAATGGATGCAAATTGACACCTCTACACGACTGTTCAGACCTTAATAAACATCCTCCAGTGTACACCAGCCATAAAGTAATCAGCTGCCAAGTACTGGTGTTTTGGTTTCTAAAAAATTCTGCATTTTGATAAATGAAAAACATTTACTGGTTATAAGAAGTGAAATGAGTCTCTTGGTAAACAGAAAGCAAAGCTGCAACATAAAGACCAGTGATTTTCCTATAACAGTAAATTGTTGACATTGCTACACTTCAAAAGTATGTTTCAAAGTATGTAAACCCACTGGCTGGCACTCTGGAATCGTATGCGCCTTTTATTATAATTAGCACCTCAACACAATATAAGCCATCATTTTCAGAGGACAGCAAACATTAAAACACCTTTATTCATTTGAGAAAGAGAGAAATGTCAGCAGATGCTCTTTAGAATGCTGCTTACCTAGTCAAATTTTATGGCTAGTTTTTTCATTCCCTAGACTTATTTCCACACACTTCCATTATTGTGTATTTTAGTATTCTGAGCACTATAGCGTCCTTCTACTCATTCTGAGCACATTCAATCTCATTCCCAATCTGAATTGTAAAGAAGAGATATAATCAGATGAGTAAAAGAGGCTGGAGCCTGCAGCTGAAAATGAAAAAGCCAAAGGAAGATGTTTACAAACCTTATGGCTAATCATTTTTTGCCTTTCAATTTACTGGAAACACAAGGCAGTCTTACCATCTATTGAAAAAGCCATATTCAGACAATGAAATATATTTCAGTCGAAATTTGTCTTTGGCTTTAATGCTAGCTGACCTATTAAATTTCAACGTATCAAAAAGGATAATGTGATGCATTGCAGCTTTTGAACTCTGTAGAATGCACTTTCCACATCAATATGGCTGCACTGCTGTCAATAAGTGAAGGTAAAATGTCAGGTCACTCACTTCATCTTTGCCTACCAGTTGTGCACAAGGGAAATATAAAATACATTCATTTCCAAAATACCAGCTATACCTGTAAAAGTGGACACAAGCAACAAGCATTAACCCCTTTCCTCTAACAGAAAAACAGGCTACAATTTCCTATATTTAAATACAATGAAAATGAGGTTATCTGGAAAAGAAGAAGGTACTGATGATCATTTTTATAACGTTACTAGTAAAATGTCCATCATAGGTGTCTATCTTACTATCCCTTTTACATCGTTCCCTAGGTCATTTAAATCTCCCTTCACTTGTCCTTTAAATTCTTTGACTTAAGTGACTTACTTTTTATCTTTTTCTTCTGAAAGTAAACACAAAGGAGACACTCGGCTATTGGCCGAATTGCTCTGGGCTTGCACAGTCCCTCTCACTCTGACCACCTCTACTATGAGGCAGTAGAGGAAAAGCAGGGAGGTGAAGAGGGCATTGCTACAGATGCTGAGGGGGCATGACTATATCCTGTGCAGTCCAAGATGCCACCAGTAAAGGGAAAATTAGTATGTAGGAATAGTTTAAGCTAAACATAATGCCTGACAAATACTTAAAAACTAAGGGTTAACACAAATTTAAACCTTTGTTTAAAACTGCCTTTACATACCCTTTAATTTAATGCTGTTACAAACACCTGGTAAAATAACAAGTAATTATATTTCTAATGTAATAAATGGTGCCATTCTCTCCATCAACCCTATACCGTTGCATTTAGTTATCTTTCTATCATGAGAAAATACTTTCCCTTCTGCTAGCTTTCAGGTTACATTACTCTGGCCTAGAATATATAAGCAGAGTATACTGTATAGGTATTTACAATACTTATGGAATTCTCCATAAGGGACAGTTTTCATAATGATAGGTTGTCTTCAACATAAGCTCCCTAGTAGTAGCAGGACTTGGCAATGTAGACTTATTGGGCAGCTCATGCGTAAGCATGGCGATTAACAGAACCTCACTAAGGATATCTAAGGGAATGAACATTGTTTATTTTCTGCTGCCTGGACAATACATCTATTTTCTTTTGATAGAATATAACCCTAAGATTGTAGTTGCCTTGCCATGCCTATAAAAACTTCTAAGGTTTTAAAAGTTATTCTATTGTAGCCACATATACTAAATCCTAATACTTTGTAAGGTCACGGGATACTGGAAAGTAAGATGGAATATCTGATTGCAGAGAATTTTTGTTGTGTAAATTATATGTTATGTGTTATATAAGAAATCTCTCCTAGTATCTATCATTTTATTATGAACAAAGCCCAGCGTAGTCAATAACCCAATAATGGCTATACCTGTATATTCCAATATAAGATGTACTGTAGATCTCTTTCTACAAACAGATCTGTAAATAATAGGAAATGCACCATTGTTTTAGCAATGGTGATTTTAGTCTAGGCCAGGCATGATAACCAAGCTGCATTTGTTTATTTAGAAATAAAGCTTAAAAAAACTATCCTACGCATAACTGATATAACGGACCTAGACTGCTATATTATGAAGCAGCAAATAAGTATTTTTTGGATTCTAGTGATATCTTATACTGTAGAAATGCTGGTGCTTAGTATATTGTGGCCATCATATTGGTTACTCATTAATATGCTTATAAACCCTGACACTTCATTACACATATTGTTTCAGTGGTTGGAGTGTGTCACAGGGACCATTAAAGAAACTATTATAGGTTTATTGTATTGCTGATATGTAGGCAGTTTTCTGTAGAAGATACAACATTACAAATAAAAAAATAACTAGTTAAGCAAAATAACTACTGCAAGGTCCTATACATTATATAAAAATGAGTTAAGTAAGTGGCACATCTTCAAATCAGATCTGTCTCATAATAAAAATGATATAAGTAAAGTTACTGACCAAACTATACACATATACCGGTATTATATTTATAATGTAGAAAGATAAACATTGAAAAGTAAAAACTATTTTGTGTTTTTGAGTTTTCACCTCTTAATCCAGCAGCCTCTCTCCTCAGCATTTGTATGTACTTGCATTTCCTGTATAGTGCCCAGAAGTCACCTCTCCCTAATGAGGTCACACAATGACTCATTCTGCTAGTGCATGTTTAGTAATCTGATAGTTTCCTTTCACTGCACAAGCCCTGCAGCATTTAATTCTGACTAGGACAAAGTTGGTTTTTAAGACAGAGAATGTGAGAAAGGTGGGGGAATGGCCTCATATTCTACAGGAAGGAGAAATATTTTACAGAGGGATAACAAGTGCTGCAGAGTGAAAAAGGTGAGTGAGGATTTCATTAATCGTTTTCCCACTTTACAATACTTTAATGGGGCAACCTTTATAAATAGGGTTTACTTACACTTTAAATTAAACTCAACTTTCAAATCAAGATAAACCCTAAAAGACTCAGGGGGTTATTCCCTAAGGTGCGAATTTGATTGTCAAATTCACAAACAGCGGATTCCCATAGCAAATCCGCTACAAT
The DNA here is from genome assembly GCA_019650415.1 of Pipa parva. Classification (NCBI taxonomy): domain Eukaryota; kingdom Metazoa; phylum Chordata; class Amphibia; order Anura; family Pipidae; genus Pipa; species Pipa parva. The sequence continues at coordinate 266 of WMED01022184.1, read as the reverse complement.
TTCCCCATTGTAAAGTAGTGACAATTTTTTAATGTTGAGATTGTGACAATTTTCCCATAATAAATTCATGACTGCGACAATATTTTAATTATAAAGACGTTACTGCGACAGTAGCAGCCTATTGCGGCTGTCCTTATTTGCTGAATTCGCACCTTTACACAACAATTCGGACCTTAGTGAATAACCCCCTCAATTGGAAAAGTAAAACACACACACACACACACATACATATATATATATATATATATATATATACACACACACAC
>WMED01022183.1:333-11732 GCA_019650415.1 Pipa parva | reverse complement strand
GTATATTTCCAGTAATTTACTGCAGCTAGGCCTTATTTTTGGGACACGGTACTGGTACAGTATATTTTCATTTCTTTACTGCAGCTAGGGCTTATTTTTGGGACACGGTACTGGTACGGTATATTTCCAGTACTTTACTACAGCTAGGGCTTATTTTTGGGACATGGTACTGGTACGGTATATTTCCAGAACTTTACTGCAGCTAGGGCTTATATTTGGGACACGGTACTAGTACGGTATATTTCTAGTACTTTACAGCAGCTAGGGCTTATTTTTGGGACAAGGTACTGGTACGGTATATTTCCAGAACTTTACTGCAGCTAGGGCTTATTTTTGGGACACGGTACTGGTACGGTATATTTCCAGTACTTTACTGCAGCTAGGGCTTGTTTTTAGGACACGGTACTGGTACGGTATATTTCCAGTACTTTACTACAGCTAGGGCTTATTTTTGGGACACGGTACTGGTACGGTATATTTCCAGTACTTTACTGTAGCTAGGGCTTATTTTTGGGACACGGTACTGGGACGGTATATTTTTCATACTTTACTACAACTAGGTCTTATTTTTTGGAAACACAGTACTGGTATATTATATTACTAGATCTTATTTTCAGTGGAGGCCTTATATTTCTAAGCTTAGAAATAATTGCAGTAGGTCTTATTTTCGGGGAAACAGGGTAGGCAGTTTGCCATGTACATTGGGTGTATAATGTAGGTTGCACCTTTTTAATTAATTAATTATTGTCCTTCACAAATTCAACTGTTGAATTTGCGCCATTTTAAGTTGTTAGGCTCAGTTAGTTATTGGCTGTGGTTTCTGGTCCTTTAGACATACCTTCACATTTCCAGGGGGGTTTTTGGGACAGCAATATCCCCTCCCCCAGTAGTGAAGTCACTTCTGACTGGCTGTGGGACATCATCAAAAATTTGAAAGTGATGTCACCAGCACATTGTGCACTTTATCATGATTGATTGCGAGTCGTTGGTGTCTATCAGGCAGGCCTGGTACAGGGGCAGGAGAGGCTAAGGACTGGGTACTACACTTGATAAAAGAATGAAAGGGAGAATGAAGATGTGTGTTATTTTAAACCTGTGCAGGTATGAAACAATGAATGAAATAGAAATAATTGTCTGCTGATAATACCAAGACAGTTTGCTTTGTATTATAAATGTACATTATTCCTGACTGCTCTGTATGTGGCACTGTAGACATGGCAACCACAGAAAGAGTTCTGGAGCACAGACTACTTGTTTAAGATTCTAGCACATGAATGTTCTGTCCCTTCAATGAATATGTTTTTTTTTTATCAGATCAATTCAAAGGAACAAAGATTGTTCACAACCAGATGAGCCTTAGGCACAAATGTGCACTTGCTGCAGAAGTAATAGTAGTGGTCAAATCTTGGCATTATCAGAAGAACTTCCACAGGAGCCAACCAAGAAGGGGATCCAGCTTGCCCCTACCAATCCTCCAAATTACAATAGCAGTGAGCGGTTTAGGTGTTGTAATTCACTTGCTGTAGAACCCAGACCAGCAGTTAGCAGTTTCTTTCTTTTATTTTTTTGCAGTTGTTACTATATAAATAAGTATGTCACTGGTTGCTATGGGTCACAACAACAAAGTCTGTAGCTTTTGTAAATTTTCCCAGTAAAGTCTCATTTAAATAAAACTTATTGAATATATAATTACTTTTAAAAATGCACCATTTTAGACATCATTTTCTCTCTGACCACTAATCCAAATTTTCCTCTCACTGTAGTGCAGTCAGCCACTGGCCGATTGGCTGCTCTGATGGACAAAAGTCTTGGCGACTGGCCCCATGCTCCTCCCTTCCTGATTCATTCATTTCCCAGAATCCCAATGAAATTCTGTTTACAGGTCTGTTCTCACTCACAAACAATACTATTAAGTATTAAGTGATGTATCCTTTTGATATTATACTTGTTTAATGCACTTTTCCCATGTCTATATTGTACTTTTATTGCTGAATTGTACAGCACTGTGTAAATTCGTGGCGCTTCATAAATAATATTATACATACCTGTATACTGTATATATATATTAATTTTAGGGCACTTTTCAAATCTAGCAAGCCCCTCAATATTTTTGGAATATGATGTTTTAAATCGTAAAATAAAGAAAATCGGTGTTTTTCTGTACATAGTGGGTGACACGGTGTTAACATTTCTGGCACACAACACCTATATCCAGTCTAGGCTAATTTCTCTCACTGTATTGTGGAGTGCTGAAAAGAGTTTGGAGTTTTCTAGGAATTGTTCAGTGAAATTGGTGTACCCCTTGCCAGGAGGAAGACTGCGTGCCCTTCTATGCAACTGTATTATTTGGAAACTGATATTAAAGGAACAGTCAGCCCGAATTTAAAAAAAACAAAACATTTTATTATTTATGCTTACTAACACCTTTTTACAAATATTAGCAATTAAAAAAAAAAAGTTACAATTTACAGCTGTAAAGAAGTGCTATACAGCCATGTTGCATTCCCCACCCTCCAACAATGCCAGCGACTCTACAGTGTCCTAAGCCCAAGATATCTCCTATCAAGAGCACATTCCTCACTTGCCGCACTCCTACTGAAGCCCCGCATCAGCACTTCCTAGATCCTACAGGGAGAGCGTGCACATCAATGCTTGCTCCATGTGGGTATGATGTGCACGCTCTCCCTTTAAGTTCTAGGAAGTGTCTGCTTATGACGCCATTGAGTCACTGGCGTTGCTGGAGGCTGGGGTATGCAACACAGAAGTGCTGTATAGTACTTCTTTACAGGTAATATTAACTTTTTTTTAAAAAAATTTGCTTAAAAAAAAATCACATTTGCAAAAAGGTGTTAGTAAGCATAAATAATCAAATGTATTTTTTAAAAATTTGCGCCGACTGTTCCTTTAACATGAGTGACATTACATCAGATAATCTTTCGCTAACTTAGAAGCATTATTAGTATTAATGTGCGTTACATCATGAGGGGCTTGAAAAGACTAAAAGAGATCCCTCGCACCTTTTACCTTAATTGATCATGGAGGAAGGTATGATTTTAGACAATGATTTAATACAACGAAAGCAGCTTTATCATAATTTGATCATAGAAGATTCTATGATTTGGTCTGAGGTTATAACAAGGCAGAAATTGAAAGGCAGATGGTGAGATCTAGCTATCGATAGGTCTCCTAAGAATCCCTATACGTCTGTTGCTGAACACATTTTGTAAATGGGTATTAGAAGAATAAGATGCTTAGACAACCCAGTAAAAGGGACTCTAAACTGTGCTAGAATGGATATTTTCATTTAGGCCATGTGGTCATCTGTACCAGATGTGTTAACTTTTGGTGGTGCAGTCCTGTGGCACAAAACAAGACTGCACTCACAGACGCTCCTTGCTAGATACGTTGCAGTATAGCTTATAATAAAGCTTATAGCGCTGTTCAGAGGTTCACCTTCCTAATGATTGAAGAAGGAGGCAGCCACTGGTTTTGCAGTTGAGGTTAATCTATTTGATGCATTAATGTGTTAGTTTAATAAATCAATTTAGGTTTTATTCACAACGGGGAGAGAAAAACCATTTTCCCTGGCAATTTTCCCTCTGGAGGACATTTTGACCATTTTTCTAACTTTTACCATCAAACAATATTCACCTATATGGAGGTCAAATCTTTTTCAATTCAAATCTTTAATAAAAATGGTTAGCTATTCCTGGCCCGGCCTAAACTATTTTCAGAAGGTGTAAATTTAAAAAATCCCTTTGAAATTGTGCCAAAAAGTATAAAAACCTTGAAATGCATCAAAAGAAAAACAGTATTTCCTTCTTTATCCTATTTTTTCTGTACAGAAAATTCTTTAAATGTTTTCATTTTCTTTTCTTAAATTCAGGCAAAACTAAATGACATGGGAAATGGACATTTCAAGGCTTAGTAAATTGCAAATTTACTTTAAAGTGGTTCTAGGATTACATTTTCATAGGAGGAAAAGGTTTTTAGTCTTTACAGCCAAAATCCTGACTTAATAAACAAGGTAGAACACACAATAAGTCATAGCAACTTGCAGAAGGCGTCTCTCGGCAGCCGGGTTAAGTGCATGTAAACATTTGGTACTAGACAATCTTACAACATACTTCTACAACATTAAACATTTTTATCCTGTTTGGTCAATTTCTCAGAATGTTGGAAATAGATTCCAAGAATTTTCTTCAACAGTTTGTATAGAGCAGGTCAGCAAAACTGCTTTTGAATGTATTGGGGTAAAATATTTCCTATTTTACATTAGGTCACAGCATTTTCCAATCCAAGAACTTAAGCAGATACTACAGACCAGTGGTGGCGAACCTTTTTGGCACTCCATGACCTCACTACCAGTGCTGTCCCCCAAAATACCAGTGCTGATGAGTGATGTCATCACACCTGCACCAAGGGAGGAGCACACATGCATCAGGGGAGGAGAATGCCTATGTGTGAGCGCTCCTTCAGTGCAGGCCATGGATCCGGCCTGAAAACTGTTGGATCGGGTCCGTGGCCTGTACGGAAGGCAGATTTGGTGACAGCATGTGTGCCATAGGTTCAACATCCCTGCTATAGTCCATGTAAATACAAAATGACAGCATTTTAGTTTGTTTACCTTTATCTGGAATGTATGCAATTTTGTAAATATTAATTACAATGATTTTTTGATGAATAAGCATAAAGAAGGATATATGATCTCAGAACTAGTTTTTGCAGCTAAGTAAAGTCCCCTAGACCAGCGGTTCTCAACCTGTGGGTTGCGACCCCGGCGGGGGTCGCGATGCCGTCCCACTGGGGTCGAGAACCGCACCGACTCCCAAAAGCACCCGCAGGAACCCTTCTTATAAGGGTTCCTGCAGGTGACTGCGGCCTTAAACGTCATCACGTGACACGCACCGTGATGACTTCAGAGGGGATCGCGGTCTCAACAAGGTTGAGAACCACTGCCCTAGACAAAATGACATGAAAGACAGAAAGACGCCTTATTGGTGAGCTGTCCAGCTGCTGAATAGTTCACTACAGCAGTGTTTCCCAAATGCCGGGTCGCGACCCGGTACCGGGCCACCAAAATGCAATGCCGGGTCACGAGCGCCGCTCATGAATATTCATGAGCCGGCTTCATGATGCTACACGCATTGTACGCCTTAAAACTAGGGCGTACAATGCGTGTAGCATCACGAAGAAGCCGGCTCATGAATATTCATGAGCGGTGCCGTGCGCGACGGTAAGGGACTTCGCGCATGCGCACAGCACCGCTCATGAATATTCATGAGCGGCGCTATTGTGGCCCAGTTATTTTTGTGCTTATCCTTCGTGCCGGGTCACGAAGGAAAAAGCACAAAAATAACCGGGCCACAAACAAACCAAGTTTGGGAAACACTGCACTACAGCATTAGATTGTTAGAGTGATTTCTTAGAATAGTTTAGTTTCCTCTTTCACTTCTAACGCAGAATAAGTCTACGACAACAGTAGGGAATATATCTTTAGTAAGTGTCAAGGGGAATATTTATCAAGGGACAAAAATTACTTTCCCCTTTTAATATGTTTGGCATAAATTCTTTTGTTGGCTATTGATATGAAATGAAACGGAAAATCTAAATACGAAAGTTTTAAAACAAGTTTTTACAATTTTGTTTGCATCATTTCCAATGCAGTTTTGTAATTCAACTTAAAGGAACAGTTTAGGCACCAACAGTTATTTGCTGTCTGTTTGGCACTGTTAAAAGTTAAATAAATTTGTCATAAATTATTTATTTCCACCCTTCACAATTTAGCACCAGTTTGGTACTGAAGCACCTCCCCTCTCTCAGCCACTTCCTGTTCAGCAGTTCAGTTTGGAATGTTGAGTTAAGGAATTGACTGACAGGCTGGATAATGCTAAATAACCAATCAGAACCTTTAAACTGTCATCCACCCTTTTTTCTTTTTTTAATTCTGTAACAGCCAGCTTAGTACTTCTGGTACTTGTAGCGCTTTCACTAGACAATCTGTGCGTCATCAATAGAATGGCAGATTCAATACTTCACAATAAAGGTTTTATTTATTAATCTGAAATTTATTGTTATATAGTTACAGCAGAGAATACACAATTTAAATAGACGCTCGTAAAAAAAAAAAAAGTTCTACACTGTAGAAAAACACTGTTGATAACAACTGCTGACACTCCCAGCAGATTAAATTACAATAATGCAACTGTTCAGCTGCATTGGAGCAGATTTTTTTTTTTAATTCCATAAAAAGTCATTCATAACTGTTATACAAAAACAATATAGTGCCAAGAATTTATAGGTCTACTTTTCTCAAGCCTGGTCCTCAAGGGTCATTAACAGCCAATAATGTAAAGCTGTCTCCCTCACACAAAAGCAGGTTTAATAATATTGCTACGCTTATTTTGACTGCTCGATCAAAAGGAAAAAAAATAAAAGGGGAAATATATTTTCTTTAAATATATAAAGAAAAAAAAATAATCTTCTAGTGCTCCTCATATTGATAAGACCGTAATACTAGGGAAGTGATATTTCATTTAAACTTCTGTGTTTTATAAGTCTATAGTAAAGTTCAGTAGACATATTTATCAAGATGAGGAGTGGGAGAAAACTTTGATTTTGCCATTTCCGCCCCCCATAAAATTAACAAAACTTTTCCTGCAAAACCTTATGTGCAAAAACACTAAAATAAACAAAATTTTGCAGAGAAATTAATAGGTTTCATTTTTGAAAACCAATTTGGGGCTTATTCATGAAAGTCTGAATGGTTATGCAAAGTTCCAAATTTGCATCTATTCAAAACGTCCTGAAATTCACGTATTCAGCAAACTATGCCATGTTGTGAATACACTTTCAGTTCAGACACTTATAATGGTCAGACTTGGGGAGCTCTTTGCATCACTTTAAGTGAACATGCATGGCCAGTTTATAAAGTGCGAGTCTGTCGAATAAATGAATCAATCAAGGCATATTATGTCAAAGTCACCATTTTGACATTGCCGGATCAAATTGGCAAAGTACGGACTCAATGGCATGACTTAAGTGTGGCGAAACGTGAATGTTCATTCAAGAATGCTAATAAAGACTGCGGCCAAGTGACAACTAGGAATAGTATGGCAAACTGATGTATTTTGCACTTAAAGTTAGTGGGATATTGTGAAAAATGATATCACTTCACTAGTGAAGTTCACATCCCTACGTATCCCTCCGCATCTTACTACATCGCTCTACTCAAGAAACCTTGTCCAACACTGTTCAACTCTATGGCAGGGATATCTGCAGCTTACCGAATACGGTGTAGCAAATATGTCACCATTTGGTTGTAGTGACCTAAAGTAACAATTTTACTTGGAAAGTTGTATTTAAACTTTGATGAAAAAGCCCCTTTCTTGAAAACAGAAAAATGGCAAAACTAAGTAACATTTTCATGATAAAACCTATGGCAAAAGCAGATGTCTAAAGAAATGAAAATCTTAGTCCAAGTTATGAAAATGAAATAATGTTTCAACAAAGAATCTCTCAGATGTAGCATACTCCCATTATGTATTCATAGGTACAACGTCCGTTATTTTGTGTTTTTTTTTTGTTTTGTTTTTTTTTAATTTTTATTAATGAAAACTATGGTGCGTCCTAAAATGTTGCATGTTCTTGTACCTGGGAGGACCACTGTTCCATCCACTGCTTGTTAAGCATTTTAGCCAAGGGAAAAACCTTTACAGCATATCTGTATGCATTTAAATGGCCGTTTATTGGAGCCCTAAAACAGAGGCACCTCAAGTAGCAAACTAATTAACAATCAAATATCCACTGGTTCAACAAATGTACATAAACTTCACATGAAGAATAAAAAGTCTTTACACAAAAGATACATAGTAAGTTTGTACTGTCATAACCATACACATGATAAGGTAAGCACTGCAGGTTTCCTTAGTACTAGCAAACTGCCGTTCTTGCAACGTAAACATTAGTAGGTATGACAATGTACACAGTGCTGTTCCATGCAATGCCTTCTGGGGCCAGAAGACTTCTCAGTGCCCATCACAATGGATGTGGAAGGTGCCTTGTGATAAATGTGATGCAAGTAAACAATAGCAAAAGTAGGAAAGCTTTGGGAGTAAACCGATTCTTGCAGCTGATGCAAGTTAACCCAACTCATCTGCTAAAAAGAAAATCATTTGGGATAGGGTGGTATGAATATAGACCTGGGTACAAAAATTATGGTTTTTGTTGCCCTGTAGACAACTTCTATCAAGCTAAATGAAGAAAAGAAATTAAAAAAAACAAAAAAACACACACACACACACAACTTAATTTTACCCGCACGCGATATTGCAAATTTGAGTACAAAAATACCTCTAGGCAGATGTTACCAGGGATTTTGCCCTTTCCTTTCCCTTGTGCTCTCTAAAACAAAGCTATTGTATATGAAACACTAAAAGACTTGTCCTGTACACGCATACTCATTTATTCCTGATAGATTCGACACAAAAATAGCACCAATTGTATACCAAGGCACAGAAATGCACAAATAAGCTAAAGAGTCTGTGCCATTTTGCATATACATGTACGTTACTAGTTGGCTTATTCTCTAATGATTGATCTAACACATCAGCATGCATCCAAGTAAAATTACTATACGCCATCATGGTTTGGCACTCAGTCTACCCATTAACTAATCTGGTTTATATCTGTTATCATATGATAATGATTTGCATATGTAATACAGATGCATACAGAGGAGTAGAATTTACTGAAATGTTCTTCCAGTTGCGCAACGCAGAATAGAAAAAAAAAAAATTGATCCCCATTTGTCACATTTAAGCCATCAGCAAGTTAAAGGACCAAAAGGCCACACTTGCTATTTTGCAGCCGAGCCTTTTTTTTTTTAAATGTTAATTATTGTCTATGCTGCAAAATAGTCCATGTGGATTATACCACGAGAAATAGATTGTTAATATTTTTTCCAGCCCCGCTACAAAACAGCCTGTGTGACCCTGGCCTTACACCAGAAAAAGAAAATTGCTATTTGGATTGGCATGGCAGTTATTCCTGCTGCATTTTAAGTTACATTTCTAATTGATATTGGTTTGGGTCGTCTTGGGAATTTAACATCAAAGATAGTATTACTACTAGGAATAACTTTCATGTCAATACAAATACGATTTCATTCTTATTGGTGTTATTGGTCCTTTTAGATTTTGGGAAGTGACTGAAGTGCAAAGGAACATCCCAAGGTCAAAAATTACTGGCTAAAATATGAAACACACTCTTTGGCACCCAGGTGAACTTTGGCCATAATAATCCATCATTAGGCAGCATATACATATGTGGAAACACAGGTTATTCAGAAACAGAACTGAAACCAAACAAATACCTAAAGAAAATAAACACCCACCCCTATTTGGCCTTTCACATAATACATTTTATCAGTGTTGAGTGCTCTGATATCAAGGCATACATACTGATCCTCATTATTAATGTAGTTGAGGAAAAAAAAAAAAAAAAAAATCAAAAATGTGGATGTCAAAAGATCTTGCAAGACCAGATGTGTTCTTGTGATCTTCTAACTTCCAACTATTATATGCAGTCCTATGATAATGGTTTTGAAATGAAATGACACTGTCAATTCTTAGATATTCAGAATGGTCCAGATATGCATTAACATTCATTTTTCTGGATTTGGAAGCCGATCTTCTCTCATGACTGAGGGATGTTGGAGCACAAACATCTATACATAGTAACAATATTCTGTAATATAATCTTTCAGTCTCATTGGTAAAGGCAATTCACTAATCCTGTTGGTACATTTGTTGACAGTCATTCTACAGAGATGCGATAAGGATGGAGTAGATGTGTACAATGGCTTTACCAGCCATAGGTGGACTGTTCTGTTAGGAAGAGTTTCAGACTCAAGCTTCTTACTCTTGGACAGAGTAACGTAATACTCAATAAGACGAACAACACTGTCAAACTGTTTGAGTCTGGATCTTACACAAACCACCGAGTCCAGTCGAAATTTTCCTTCACGATATTCAATGCGCAGGTTTGTTGGCCCAGCTGATGTTTTCACCGAGATGGTCAGAAGGTAGTCTGTATGCGAGCTGTCCCGTACCAGAAACGTCCCCTCTGGGGCATCTTGTAGTTTTTCCTTTGCTTCACCAACAGTCATATTCCCCCAGTACCAGCCTATTAAAGACAAATGATAAAACAACTGGATTTAAATTAGGTTTGTCTATGTGATCATTTTAAACTATATACAAAGTACAGAAAGCAAATTATCCAATAGACATACATGTAACTTAATCTTTATGGACTTCTATGAATTTGTGTCATCACAAAGTTGGCCTGTGTAAGTCCTATTACTCCACAAAACAAATTTAACTTTGTGTCCAGTGATGGACTGGCCTACAGGGACACCAGAAAAATTCCAGGTGGGCCCCAAGCTATGAGCCGGGCCGACTTCTCTTTCACCAGTCTTGTGCTTGATGTAACAAGTCACATAACATCGGCCAGCGTGGAAAGGAGAGTCCTGGTGGGCCGTCCCCAAATCAGTCCGACTGACTATGCCCTATGAGGCACTGTGAATGGGATATGTTGGTGCCAGTGTGCTAAAGAAACCAGGAAGAAAGTTATTTGCTGAGGCTGGTAACTAGTACAATATTATCTCAAAACTTGGAGATACCTTTTTATTATAATTGGACTGACAAGTCGTTTTACATAGACGAGCTTTTGGGAGATCTGTATTCCCTTTGTCAAGCAAGCAATACAGAGTTCAGTTAGGAAGATATTTTACTAGCTGTCATAAGTATTGTCAGGAGTCCAGCTGGAATGGACAAGGGGGGGGGTTGGTGGTTGAATTCTTTGATAGAGAAGTTGCAGTGTTCCGTGCACTCAAAGAAATAGCGCAGGTGGTATTTTAGCGCAATACGCTCTCAGTGGAAAGCTAATGTGAACATTTTTCTTCCATTAGCATTATTCTCAAGATTTTCTCTGGCATCTTCTCAGCATATTTTCGCCAGAGATGATTTTTTTTAAATAAAGCTGCGTACAATACGCTAGTGTGAACCTAGCCTCTTATTTTTTCCCCCTTCTTTGAATCTATTCCAGCTCTGTAAGATCCTTTTTACATAAAAACACCCAGAAATTGATGACTTATTCAAGACGAAAAACTTTCTTGTTCAGTATCTTCAAGTGACACAGATTGTCAAGGCAAAACCAAATTTACCTATAAGGCAGCATTAATTAAGCCTCTAATTTAAACCTTACAGACTTGTACTTTTTAATTCTAAAATTAGTAATCTAGTAATGGTAATATCAGACCTTTTCAATTTTAGTAAAATTTTGCCTTTAACGCAATACCCAAAGGTGACTTTTTTTTTTTTTTTTTTTTTTTTTTTTTT
>WMED01022182.1:0-11732 GCA_019650415.1 Pipa parva | reverse complement strand
AGAGAATAGACGCGAATTCGCACCATAACGAGACTATTCGGACTTTGATGAATAACCCCCATAGAGTCTTTCTACTGAATACTGGACCAGAATGGGGCTCCAGAAGATTTGTGGGGTAATATGGAGCTCTGTATAGCAATGTGGGGCTTTTATAAGGAAATGCGATGCTTCTTTTTGACCCTATATAGTAATTACAGGCAATGTGCAGCAATCTGAAGCTCTCCAGGGTCCCTGAAGTCATAATTTTATATGGAAATGTTTAAAAAAATAGTCTTTTTGTATTGTGCTATTTTATCAGGATTTCATCACTATTTATTTATTACATAGTTTATATAACAAAACAAAGAGTCATAGATGTATTCATACAGACATGCATATAACACAATATTCAAATAAAGCTTGCCACCACATTTAGGTACCTCATTTTCAACAAGTCCAATCAAGCAATACCAGTACTTTAAAGGACATTTGGAACATAATTAGAACTTTGTTATTAAATGCTTACCCATGAAATTAAAGATCATTACTAAAAGATGAAGAGAGTTATACCAGCTTCTTATAACAGGGACCTTATATGAATGTTTAATCCACAGGGAGTTTAACTACACCTGTATATAAATATATAAATACAAGTGAAAAATGTGTAAATCACATCTGAGACTCTTAAAGCAAACCCTTAAGATCAGTATCGTGGTGCCCTAGCTGTTCGTCTCTACCTAAATATATATATATTTTGGTCCTTTATTGAAGCATTTTATAAATACAGTATAATGCAGGGTATGCTTTGTGTTTAACTCTGTCACCAGGTAACACAGGGCCCCTTACAACTTTACTAATGGGGTCACCCAAAATGTTTTTAATCACTCCAATTTCACTGAAAACTGCTGAGATATGCTGTAAGCTATCACATTGATTGGTCATTACTCAGAATCTTATATTTGTCTGGCTGACTGGTAATACTGAGTTTGTTCAGTTCGATAGTCACCCATCACAATACCCTCAATGCCCCCTGTTTATCTATACATTCTATTTTTTTTTAATCTGTTACTGATGTTTATTGTAGGATAATCAAAGTTAAATACCTTCGGCAGAATGAATTCTTAAGACACTTGTGTGAAAATGTATTGTAGTACACTGTAAACCTACTCCATTGCCCAGGGCAAACTATCATAACTGTCAAGTATGTTGGTCTTTCGTTGAAGGTTAGAGCTTTTTCTAAGCATGTGGGGGGGCAGCAGACTGTAAAATAAAATCTCTCCCAGGGCGAGTCCCAGAACACATGAGCAATGTGGTTAACTTCCTTGAAATTTAGCCTAAGCAAAGAACTTATGTCAATAAAATATTTTCTCCAGTAAAATACATAACACACTTCCAAGCTGGTGAGTCAAGACTAGTCTTTCAAAATATTCCTAATAAAAACAGGAACAATTTGCAGGACTCTTATTAGCAAAAGGAAGAATAAGATAGAGTACTGCATTAAACAGTTATCAAGAAACAAATAATATTTTCCCACCTGCAGTGGACAATACCAGTGCATTTACACCACTGGTTTTCAGTATTTAACATCTCTGCAGGTCACAGAGCCTCTGTGTGAAATCATTTGTTTTCCACACTGTAGACTGTGAAGCATTTATAGAATTATATAATCCATGCCGAAGAAAAAGACCCATGTAATGCAGGAAAAACACAAGTATGGTATTTATTCATGCACAACTTTAACAAAATAAAAGAACAATACAATATATGGATGTATAAGAATGTGGAAAGGAATATTTAGAAAGTTTTGGTGATGACGAAATCCTTTTGACAAATGTGTTCACATTCTGGGTTTGTGTTTCCATGGTAATTCAAACAAATTGCACAAGGCACTCTCCTGTAGATGATGTTCCATGCCATAGTGGTACCCATAGTTGTTTGCCTACAGAAGCAATAGTTTGATACAGAGTATTGTCTACTTTTCCATATTGCCAACACAAGCCATTATTTGCATCACTAATGGAAGAACTGACTTGAGACTTTATGTTAAAAGCTGCCTTCATAAAACAATCATGAAAACAAAGGTCAGCTGTAAAAATAACTCCAGATTCTGATTTCCTGACAGGGATGCCTGGTTTTGATTATGAGGTCTGTGGACACGAACTAATTCAAAAGCTGAATACCAAAGCTGAAATTACAAACATCAGTAACGATTTTGTTAATGTGATTTGTATTTTTCTTTTTTTTTATTTAACTTCTACAAAGGGAATATAAACATATTAAGTAAATTCTGAAGAAACAAATAAATAAGCATTTTATCAGGAGGGCGGCAGATAGAGCAAAGAGATCATATATATGTAAAATATGCTCTGCTCTTTCAAGTAAGTTTTCATCTTTTGAATTAGCCTGGGGGATGCACATCTGTGGGAGGTAGTGACAGGCTTCTAGGAATACAGCACTTCCCCATTTCATCTCCTTTCTCTCCTCTGGTGGAAGAAATCGCTCTCGTGTTTTTGCTGTTGGCATTTTAGAACAACAATTAATTAGAGATGTATTATGAAGCACATATGCTGACTTGTTTTTGCTTCCTGGTGCAAAACACATTGCTGGCAAAAGAGCATGCATTTAACTGCTATTGAGAAATGATGCAACGCATTTTATTTTTTTAGCTTAGAGAAAAAAAAAAAAAAGGTGAACGTTGCCATTAATTAACAAATGTTGTGCCAAGTCACTTCACTACTTTGTTTTGAATATAGTGATGAGCATTGGGTTCAGAATTTTGTCACGTAGTAGTCTTTACCTTTAAAATTATTTTGTTTTGGGGGAGTATTTATTAAAGTTGAATAATAATACAACAGGTATGTCAATATCAAACTCCCGATACATATAACAAAAATATCAGGGGGTTATTTCACTAAGGTGCGATTTCGACTGTCGAATTCACAAACAGCAGATTCCCATAGCAAATCCGCTACAATTTCCCCATTGTAAAGTCGGGACAATTTTTTAATGTTAAGATTGCAACAATTTTCCCATAATAAAGTCGCGACTGCAACAATATTCTCACTATAAAGACGCGACTGCGACAGTAGCAGACTTTTGCAACTGTCTTTATCTGGCGAATTCGCACCTTTGCACAACCTTTTTCCACTTTAGTGAATAACCCCCCAAATATCACCAATCTTGGTATTTAATAAGCCCCTTGCGACAAATAGTTGCCAGATTGAGGTTGGTGAAAACCCATTATTCTCTATGGGAGATGGTTGCATACATTTTTCTAAATCCCATAGTCACAATCGAAAAAGTGCTCCATCGAGAGCAATGTAAAATGCAGTGGATTTAACACGACGACCATTTTCAATATAACTCAATGTTGTGAAAAATTTTAATCGCCACTTAGTAAATTGGTCACGACTGAAAAAATTTGCAACTGAAAAAGCTGTCAAAAGCGGCAACCAAGGGTGATTTTTTTGCAACGTTCACAACCAAGTTACATTTTTAAAAAGTCATGTGTACCGTTATCCTATAGTTTTCTATAGGCAATTTAATGTAAAGTGACCCGGTTCTAGATACAGTAGAAAATTAGTGCTGGCGGCAACTAAAATTGAATAGCACCGAATAGGTCAAATTGTTTTGTTTTCTTTTGCAATTCCAATGCAGTGACATAACTACAAGGGATGCAATGGTAGCGTCTCTCCGCTAAGAAAAGAGACCATTTGGAAACTCTATACTGCTCAATTAATTTAATTTTACATTAAAAGAACAAATGGTTACAGGGGCAGAAAATAATCCCAAACAATGAAATGATAACATTAAATGAAGGAAATAGTTTAAAGATGAGAGTAATAATTCGGCATGTTTATTTAGGCTGGAAGGTAAGTGGTCAAAAATGTAGTAACCGGCACTCCCAGAATGAAAGTATAAAATTCGGTATTTATTTCTCCATGTTAAAAACGATTGAACAAAATAAAATAAAAAACATTGTGATGTAGGGCACCCCCTAACGCGTTTCGCGCTGGGCGCTTAGTCATAGGTAGGGTACCATATGTATACAATGAGTTTAAATAGTTTACTCACCGGAAATCAAGAGGAGGAAGGTAAGTGGGCTCAGTCCCATTTGGACTGAGGGTCCCTTGCTTCTAGTTACTCCCCTGCTTCCATGGGGAATTGTTTTGTGCATTTTCTGGGTCTGTCTTCTTTTAAAGTAGTCCTGTTTCTCTTAATGGAGAAAATCAAATTGATCGTTTTGTATTTAACCTATAAATGTGGCTTTACCTGATTGTATTCAGTGCTCTACAATCCAATCTGCCACTATTTACTGTGAATAGAATGCACCCATTCAGAAAAAACATAGTATCAGGGAAGTACATTAGATTGAAAAGTTGGCATTAAAATGTGTTTAAGAATATGCCAAAAGTGTGCCCACTTAACAAAACTAAATGCTCAGCGACAGACACTATAGAGACAAGCAAAACCAGAAGCAAATGCATTCAAAAAGGCTAACAATAATTACTGAGCCCATGTTCCACTCTAAGGGTCCCCAACCTCTCAACATAGGCTGGGGGACAAAATAAAAGATGCAGTGATACCACCTGTCTGAAGATTTCCCCCCCTCCTCCCATCCCATAATTGCATGTGGTGTGGGGGCTTCAGTGACCCATCTAGGACTTTTTCATGGGTTAAATGAGAAGTCAACATAATGATTTTATTATAAATCTTTTTTTTTAATTCTGGTTTATGTTACAGGTTGGGTATACTTAGTAAGTATCCCAATTTACAGGTGGTGAGGGTCCAAACTAATACCCCTTAGTTACCCTAGATGCAATTAGTTAGTGGTGAGGGTGGGGGTCATGGAACAGTGGGGCATAACTAAAAGTTAGATACTGGTAGGTAAGGTCCACTATTTTATTTATTTTTAGGTCGCAAAATGTAGCATTTTTTTTTAGGTCCCATCCCCTCCAGTGGGTATGGATGATAAAGGTGGGGTTCAGTCACTGTCTCTATCCGGGGTAGTAACTCCTGCCCCCCTATATAAAGGGTGGGTGGTCAGTCTAGGCCCCCCTTTCTTTAAAACATCCTTTCTTGCTAATTGTGAAATAGGTAGGGGTCCTTTAGTGTGAATTTGCTGCAATGAGCTAGGAAACACCCACGCCTACCCTTTATTGCCACATGGTCTTCCTCAATTTGAAGACCTGTAGGAACAGGAAGGTCATGGGACACTAGAGGGTGGGACAGACATGGGATTGGCTTATGGCAATGTGCAGGGAAGAGTTTGGAAAAATGCACATAAATATAAGCAACTTGTAAAGACTCCCATTCATTTACTATGCATTCACCAGACATGTTTCAAACATTCTGGAATTGTTATAGATAATCTGGTTACATCTGAGATGCTTGGCAAACAATAGAAACTTTTGCTTTGCATGTCTAACAAAAACTCGTGTAAACACACTTAATGAGAAAGGCATACTTACATGTGCACAGCACTGTACTTTTCTCTTATTGAGAGAGGCATACTTACATGTGCACAGCACTGTACTTTTCTCTTATTGAGAGAGGCATATTTACATGTGCACAGCACCGTACTTTTCTCTTATTGAGAGAGGCATACTTACATGTGCACAGCACCGTACTTTTACACAATATCAGTTTCTATTTGTGTTTATCTTTTCCATGTACTCCAAATGCACATGAAATAAACACCGGTGTCCCCGCACCACAAGGGAGAATGTGGCAGAAATTGTACCTGAGCTTCTAGTGAAGAATTCCCTAATACTATTAGAAATGTAATGGGCCACACTGCAAAGTAAGAGACATGGGAGTACCTCCTAGTAAGCCAGTATAGCCAGAAGTGTAATTGCCATGGCCCTGGTGTAGAATTGGCACTGTGACCCCCTTCTCTCCATACTGGGATCAATTTAAGTTAAACTTACCTGAAAATTATGGGCCAACACTGGACTGCAGAGGAAGGGGTCAGGGCAGAGATGTCAGGCTTCCTGGATATTAGAGTCCACTTGTCCCATGTGATTGCGGCAACCCCCTATTGTTACACCACTGTGCCTAACAACATAGTATAGGTGACTTATAGGAGGCAAGTCTGAGAAAAGCCGAAAAATCCACCCCCTGCAGAGTCTCTAGCATTGCCTGGTGTGACCACTAGATCTCCAATGGCAAATAAAGTTAAGGTAATGGAATGACCAATGTAATTGACGCAGACTGGTAAGGTTTTATATAACCTTTAATAGAATCCTGTAAGCAGCAGCATATACCTTGTGGAGGGAGCAAGGGCTGGGTTGAAAGGAGTTCATTTACCCTGGTTACCCTCTGCAGGGGATTGTATAGGTATAACCTAGTCATTATAGTGTTAAAAGTACAACAAAATAATTAATTCCCCATTTGTCTAATCTCAGAAGCTACAATAATGAAATAGACATCAAGTGATTCATGTTTAGTGTGGTTATACAGCTTTCTTTCAACAATAACACGTTAGTATTTGCACGCTCTTTAAAAGACAACAAAGTAGCAATGTTTCTTATGAATGGTTGGATTGTCTCGTTGCAGTGATTTGGGAAGTGTTTAAACAACACATGTTTGGTTTATAGTACATGGAGTTAATCTTTATTTTTTAACTGTTAGTGAGGGTCGTGGGAATTGCTACTAATATGATAAAATGAGAATAATTTTGCATGCTGTTTTGTACAATGACATGTTAACACATTCATAATTTTAGCTGTCAAATGATTTGCTTTGATAGAAACATACCTCATCATTATTTTTACCTGAGTATTTTTTTTAATTGGCAGGTGAATGGTAACAGTAGAAAATTAATGGTAACAAAGTGATGTCCTCTTCACATGGATCTGTTTCAAGGAGACAATACTACCAAAAATATCTTTTTTTTGCCTACATTAATGACAACATACTGGAAATGTGCATGAATTATTCTAATGATGGGCAATACCGTCAGTTTGTTGTGTTTTGATCATGGATTGTCGACCTAGAATAGTCCGCTATGGTATGGAAACACTGCATGAGGAATTCTCATGGAATATAGTATAAATGTAATTGATATGGAATGTTTCAAGTGATAGGATCATAATCCCCAGGGAATATAACACCATCATTATACAAATTGTAGGAGTAGCATCCGATAAGTCAGTCATCTGGTTCATATCTCTTACCGTTCATATGTTCAACCTGGGAAAACTGACTTACAGAACAAAGGACCCATTGATTTTGCCTGGGTTTTGCCAACTTTTAGCCGCAATTTATGTAATATCTTTAGTATTTTAAAAACATTTTTTTTAAATATTAATCCGGTGTCCAAACAAATGGACATTTTTTTGTTTAAGAAGCCAGTGTTTTATACATTGATTTGCTTATTATATTTTGAGCCAGTAAGGCAAATTGTTGTCAAGTCAGCATTTGTTTTCATGTATAAGAAGTAAAATATAGCACCTGTGATGTTCAATACATGGTTCTAGCATAGGGAAACTTGTAAATGTTCTAAAACGAGCTTGTTTTGCATAGGCATTCTCTGCAAGGGGTGATCCAGCAAGGGTTAAGTTTGCAGCAGGTTGAAACTACCTGGTGTTTATAAGGGGTTAGCAGTAGGTAAGAGCTCGCTCTCTCATTTCAGCCATATATACTGTGCATACGTAGCAGTGGGAAGAAAGTATACTCAGGTTGGTGGACTGAAGTGTGCACTCTAGAACTGGAACCCATGTTAAAGATGATGGTGCACTATTGTACAAGAGGTTTCTCAGAAACTAACTACATAACCCTAGTTATTAGCTATAATAGAGTGCAGTATCCCACACTAGTGCTTATTGCTCCTGTAGTCAACATTCCCATGATAAAAATGATGCCTTTTCCAGTTGGCCTTCCTATCATTCTGCTACAGTGGTATGTACTCAGTCTAAGTATTCCTTCTAGTTAGCATTGGGATGGCCAGATCTGGAAGGTCACATCCACAAATACAGAACATGGGGAATGCAGGGACTGATACGGCTGCAATTTAAAGGTTTAAAATGCCAATGGCCGCCCCCAGTAGTGAATTTCACTTCCCCCCGCCTCCGTCCCTCCATGGAAGTGACCTTTGTAAAATTCTGTTGGAGTCTCTGTGTTTGGGACATCTATTCTGCAGGCACCAATGAGAACTCGGCCCCAGCATATTTTCCGATTATCAATGTTTGGTACCAGTATTAAGCATATGCACGCAGCTGGGCTTAGATGTACAGAACACATGAGATTATCTCCAAAAAATTATTTATTACATGATTATTATGTATTTACTATGTATATACTAGTAAAACATGAATTCTGCCATTAAGTGATCAGGCTTCATCTTCAAATGTCAAGTAGGGCTGTCCTACTCAAATAGACTGCAACACTAAAAAATGAATATGCCTCATATGCATTAATCTTCATATATATTTATCTGCAGTTGGGACACTGGGAAATTTTCCACTGACCCCCCGATTCCAGGTGAACCCTGGTGCCCCAAGAGGCCCCACCCAGCAGGACAGCACAACAGACCCTTCTCCCCCCTCGCTGGGTACATGAATTACATCACACATCACTTTTATCTGTGCTTCCAAACATTCTCAAACATTTCTAAAAAGTCTATTTTATGTTTTAAATACAGCTACTTTTACTTAGGGCTAAATTGAATAAAGTCTGAAGAACTGCTCTCCGTCTTTCAGAGCTTATCAAGTGAGATCTCGCATTGTTCTCGCGAGATTATCGCGCAAGAACAATGTGAGATCTCGCACAATAAATTCGAAAAGACCGAGGGCAGTCTTTCCTTCTTTATAAAAATTTCGCCCTTAGTTTGAGCTTTCTGGAGCACATCTTTTTAGGTTCAGTTGGAAAACACTGAAGTTAGATAAAATGGCTGCAATCATCAAAAGAAAAAACAAACCTAAAACAAGAAAAATCGGGATTTTTAACTTGAAGATAACATTTTTATAAGTGCTATGTAGGAATAACTGTAATGCCAATACAAACAACTATATTTTCTGTTTTTGACCTTTTAAGTCCCTCCAGCTATTACTAAACTTTAACTTCCAGACAAAGGCTACTACTAGACAGATAAAGGCTGTTGAGTGTGTGGTCCAACAGTAGCGGTAGGACACAGTTAGAATCAGGGCAGAACCTTTAAGAACATGAAGTAGTAGTATGCATTTAATTAGAGCTTCTATTAGCATTTCCTGGAGTTTTCTGGTCCTTATAGTACAGTAGTCATGGAATAAACACAGCAGTTTTGTTGTCGGCAATTACATTACTAAATTAATGTTGGCCCCCACTCAAATTTCATAAGCCAGTCTACACAGTCACCACACAATCCATTTGTTTAACGCCATATCTTATATTTGTAATTAACATATTTAGTCACAGGATATTAAACTCTCCACTCCACAACACAAAACTGTAATAAGATACTACCGTGAGTGATTTCTCACCCCATGCTTGCCTATAAGAATTTGACTTCTACCTAAGGCTAGGTTCAAACATGCATATATGATGCTCAGCGCATCATACACTCATGTGGAAAAAAAAAAAAACTCAATGCAAGCCGATGGTACATACCTAGTTCCGGACACACCAGCATATAATGTGCATACACTGGGTCCGGAATGCTGTGTGTTGCATTTTGGCTGGTGTACCACAAAGGAAGAGATGTAAATGCAGAGGGAGCATTCACACTGTCGCTGGTTAGTTCAAAGGAAAAATACGCTCACTGTATTTTTTTTTTCACACTAGCGTATTATGCGCTGAGCATAATACGCTAGTGTGAACCCAGCCTAACGCTGCAGTCACACTAGCTGATTTTCATCTGGAGTTTTTTAAAATTAGGCTCATTATTGCCTTTGATGAAAAACACAATAGCCTGTGTGGATTGTCCCACAGGAAGCAATGGGAACTGGTTTTCAAACTCAGCTGAAAATCAACTAGTGTGAACCCAGCCTTAGGCCCCTGTCACATGGGCATAGAGCAGCGGTTCTCAACCTTTTGGGGGTGGCGACCCCCGGCGCTGACGTCACTGTACCGTGCGTGATGACGTTTTGGCCGAATGTCACCACATGATGCGCGTACATGATGACATTATGACTAAAGTCCGAATTGTTGCATATAGGTGTGAATTCGCCAGATAAAGAAAGTCGCAATAGACTACTACTGTCACAGTCGCGTCTTTATAATGGGAATGTTGTCACAGTCGTGACTTTATTATGGGCAAATTGTCGCAATCTTAACTTTAAAAAATTGTTGCGACTTTACAGTGGGGAAATTGTAGAGGATTTGCTATGGGAATCCGCTGTTTGAGAATTTGACAGTCGAATTTGCACCTTAGTGAATAACCCCCATGTACACGTTTTGTAAAAGGGATTCTCATTTGGCAGAGTTGTAACGTAAGTATACTTTATCCCACCATAAGAACTCATTTTAAGGGGAATTAACTGGATTAGACTCTGGATTTCATAGATGAAGCTTAAATTGAATAAACGTGACACATTGTTCTATTACTTGTACTAGGCAAGCCTAAAATCTACTGCAATTTTAACTGTATTGACCAGTTATTATGCTAATGTTTTCAAAATAAATAAAGGAAGAGAACATTTAATGGGGATATTGTAGTTACAGGGACAGCATGGTTTATGTACAGGATATAATTAGGTGTATATCCAGAATCCTATCTTTTTTTTAATGAATCTATATTTCCTTTCTAAAAGTCCATAAATAGCAATGTACATTTTGTGTGTCAAATTACTGCAATTTTTTCATTAATAAATGAATTTTTTTTTTTTGATAATCTATGCTACAAAAAGTATGTGTAACTTTAAAGGCACAACTGAAAACCCTCTTTTTTTAAGTAATGTTTTTTAAAAGGAGAGAACACATTTATTTTACCCGTTTATTCTAAAATACAATTTAATGTTTCCATTCTTTACTATACACATAATTTCTAATGAAATAGTGCTTTTAATTTGTTTACATTTTGTCCACTTGCATACAAGACCCATTTTTTTTAAATGCTAGATTGATTTGCTTTCTGATCCATATATATATATATATATATATATATATATATATATATATATATATATATATCAGTGCGCGGATGCTGGTCTCTCAAGGAGGAGCTCAATTTGTCATACCAGGACAGCTGAAAAGACCTGTTACTTTTACCCACCTTTTGCACCAAATTAATCTGAGGAGTTCATCTGCCCTGCTGTTTAACTTTTAACTGTAAACAAGACTATCAAATGGCTTTACCAAAAAATAATAATAATAATTATATATATTGTGGGGGATCACTCAGGTGCTGGAGCAGCCTTTAGGGATTAACACACTGCAAACAGCGAGTTTCTTTCTTATTCACCATTTACTTCATCAAAAATGAACCTAAACTATAGCCTTTGTTTGGATAAAATCACTTGAAAAAACACCACTTTCAGAGAAAATAAAGTCCTTGGTCAAGACACAGTGGGTAACTGCACCCCATACAGATTTGGTTCTGTCTGCTGTAGAGCTGAGCGCTACAGTGTTCCTCCCCCAGCAATGATGGAGCTTCCTGTGAGTGGCAGGAAGTTGAATCATTGCCGGAGGGAGGAATGATGTAGTGCTCAGTTGTACAGCAGAGGAGGTAGGTAGGGAGAGGGAAGATAGTGCCCCCTCCTATGAAGGAAGGGGTGGCACAGTTTGGAAGGGGGTTTGTCATGGCAGCACAGTGTGGGAAGGGATTTGTGGGCAGA
>WMED01022181.1:0-11733 GCA_019650415.1 Pipa parva | reverse complement strand
GGGGGGGGGGGGGGGGGTGTTGCAGCTGCCTCTACCAGCCCGGCTCTGGGGGCCGAGTAAATGGCCTCAGGGGGCCACATACGGCCCGCGGGCCATAGTTTGGGGACCCCTGCACTAGGGTCTGAATAATTAACATACCAATTGCAGGCCACTATTTTACTGCTTTCCCTGAATACTCCTGCATAGTACTTGTAAAAATCTCTTTGAAATTAATTTACTGATTTTTTTAAAATTGATTTTTGTCTGTTTTTCTCTTTGCTGGTTACAGCCATCTGTTTTGTGATTTGTAAGCAACTTCTCTGCTCTTTTGTACTATTGCCAGGCAGCAAGGTATGTCTGTCACTTCCTCTTCACATTGTCTCATGTAGCAAGGTGGTGGGAGATCTAAATTGTGATCTGTTCTGGCATTTATTTAAATTTGTCACTTATAAAAATCCTGGTAGAAGGTGGCTGGGGGCTGAGCTCAATGACATGATTCCGTTATCATGGGGATGGGTACACTGATTGGAAACAGTTAGGGTGGGTTTCAGGCTTAAAAGGGGTGAAATTTGCTTAGGAGGGAGCGGAGTTTAGGTGAGGGCAGAGGTACCCTATTTTAGACCTGCACTGGAGTACTTGAGGGTTTCCCTGGAGAACAAATGTTTTATTTTCAAACCCAGAGTCTCTGGGGGTTATTCAATAAGGTGCGAATTCGACTGTCGAATTCGCAAACAGCAGATGCCCATACTAAATCCGCTACAATTTCCCCATTGTAAAGTCGCAACAATTTTTTATAGTTAAGATTGCGACAATTTTCCCATAATAAAGTCGAGACTGCAACAGTAGCAGACTCTTGTGACTGTCTTTATCTGGCGAATTCGCACCTATACGCAACAATTCGGACTTTAGTGAATAACCCCCAGATAAAGAGACCTAAGTAGTGTGGAAAGCTTGCATTTACCATCTATTCCGTTAGCCGATAAAAGGTATCACCTATATTCTCTTGTCTTTGCTTAAATCTATGGCTAACACGGTGCACAACTCTACTACCCCCTCTGAGTGAAACACTGCAAGTTCCCAGGTCTGGTTGCATGTGTTGGCTAATCAGACCCCATCTAAGCACATTGTTTTCAATGGAGCTTTAGATAATACACATTGAGCATGTGCTCCAGAAAGCCCAGTTTTTAAAGCTAAATGATTACATTTATACACACATCTTAGAAAATGTGTAGCTGACAGCTGGGGACTCTGATACTGTTACTGATTAGCGCTGCAGGGGCCAATAGACGGTAGGGGTTAGTGACTAAAGTCCGAATTGCCTCGTAAAGGTGTGAATTCGTCACTTCCCCATATTCGGGTATTCAGCAAACTCTGCAATGTGGCAAATTCACTAGCTAACAACAGTTGCACATCACACAATAGACAGCTACTGTTGCAATCACGACTTCACTATGCGAATATTGTCGTGGTTGCAGATTTGCCATGGGAATCTACTGTCGAGTCAGTTAAGGAGTAGAGAATCAGGATATAAGCCACCCGAAGCGATGAGAATTCACCTCGACAATTGAATTCTAACTTTTAGTCAATAACTCCCAGTGTGTCTAGAGCAGAGTAGCGGTTGTGAACAGCAGTACTCGGCTAACTTTCTCTGAAAAGGTCATTTCTTTAATAGATTTATATAAGCAATACTTTTTTTTGTGGGCTATTTTTATTTACTGGGACAATGAAAAAAACAAAAATATATGCATCTTTTAGAAATGTTTTGGCATGAATAATAAAAATGAAAAAAAAAAAAAGTGACTCTTCCATCTCTTTAAAGAAAATCTAATTTTCCAGTTAGGCCAGGGTCACATTGGTGTATAAGCGTTTTACATATAAATAATAGCAGTTATGCGTAACTTTTCCTCCATGTGTGACTGCTATTGGTCAATTCCTATTGCTACTAATCCTGTCGCTTTGTTCGCATTGCATGCCATACACTCCATAAAATGCACCATGACGCATCCCGGTGCATTTTCCTCTCTATGAAATGCTAGTGACATTGTATGCATAACAGTCATTTCATAACTGCATATTTTCTGCAACTTTTTTTTTAAAAAACTATGTGCACCATATGCCAGTGTGACCCTGGCCTTAGATGGCATCTTTTTTCCTTGCCCATGTCTTTTGTTCGGAGGCTGTGCATCTGTGCCCTCACAGCAACATCAGAAGTATGTAGTTGATATTCTGTACATGGGAATTACTATGGTGTTGAAACCATATCAGTAATACATTGTACAACCAAACTGCAGTGGTGCTGTGTGACTGGTTCTGAAAACTATATCCACCTTTAAACATCATTCAATGCAGTGGTAAATGTATAGGGGTTGTATGTGTTAGCTTTCAGTAATGAGACATTTTTCTTTTGGCAAGAGTTGTAACTTAACCATAGTTTTTTCTTTAAGGTGAAAAAGATACAGTTCGCTCAATCCCATGTAAAAAATGTCAAAGTCGAGGGGTGCTCGAATGTAGCCAAAAACATCAAGAGTAGAGAAATTCGGCACTCCCAAAATTAAAAACAAAAAACTTTAATCCATAGTTTAAAAACAGGTTGCTGTATAAAAATAAAAAGCAGAGCACCCCCTAACGCATTTTGCGCTTGGGGCGCTTAATCATAGGTGTTTTTTATTTGCTTTTCTGCTTTTTATTTTTATACAGCAACCTGTTTTTAAACTATGGATTCAAGTTTTTTGTTTTTAATTTTGGGAGTGCCGAATTTCTCTACTCTAGAGTTTTTTCTTTACTGATTTTTTTTTTAATTTTTTTTATTGTTTCTCCATTTTTGTTGATTGTATTAAGGCCACACGGGCTACTTTGTAGCTGAGGTACAAAAATAGTATTCATGGTCTCCTATTTGATTTAATATACAGGCTACAGAGTTTTGTGATTACAAGAAGCGCTGCATGATGTTGTGTAAGAGTAGGGTAGATTTAGGGGAAATAAGATTTGACTCTTACTTGCATAAATCTTTTGGATTCTCATTATTTTCTTGGCAAAAAAAGAGCATCCTCTACTGCAATCTACAATACGCTTTAGTTGATAAAAATGTGTGGAAATATTAAAGGGTGAAATAAAACACAGCAGATTATGTAATAACTATATTAGATTCATACATGGCGGGAGCTTCTAGTATTAGGCATTCATACAATTAGCTACCTGAGCTTGATGCTGTCTCTGCATATATGCAGGTACCGACAACAGGTTTTTACCCAAGAGTCTCAAACACATGGCCCCTAAGGATGCCATCTGTGGTCCCCAGGGCACCACAGGCATCCTTGAGACAGCCGAGAGTGGTGTTTGTAGCTGGGGGCAGCATAAGAAAAAATTGTTAGGGTAGGAAATTGTATCAAATTTGAAAGAAATGTGACCCATCAACGTAAAATGTTTTCTGTGTGTGGCCTGTTTACCTGGCCGAAATTGAGGCCCCTGTTTTTACCTCTTGTATTTAATTATTTTGTAAAACAAAGTCTGGTTGAACTCCTCAGTCATCTCTAAATAATTATATTATCTTTCTTTTTTTAGGAAGTCCTCCAGCAGCTGATTGTGATGAACTTGCCAAACATTTTATTGATCAGCAAAGATCCCCTCACTGGTAAGTAAGATCTAAGACCCAATCTGTGATTAGAACACAAGCATCTTCCCCGCTGACATCCCACTTGAGTTGGCAGGCTGTAATGTCAGTAACATACACTACTAAATATTCAGTTATTTCTGTAAATTTTGCAGATAAAAGCATGGAAGAACTGAAGAAAATTCTTCTCCTGATGTTGGGCTGTGCAGTACAGGTAAAGTTGAATACCTGCAATTTGTTAGTTGAGTGAGCTGTTTTAACAAACCTTCCAGTCGAGTACAGTAGCTAAGCATTTTTATTTCTTTTGAAGTTATCTGATTGGCATTGGCATAGGTTACAATATTTATATGAAGAGTGTTTTTCTGTAACATTAATTTGATTAATATTAAAGCCAATGACAACAGCTCATGAGTAACATGTTTTCGCAGAACAGATCAGCGCTCTTTGGCATTCTGGGAAAAAAGAACTGTCACACTAATTCATTTAACATAAATTCTGGATTATTGTCAATTCCCGTGTCTATAAAGAAATGTCCACATTATAGGCAGCCACCTTTAAGAATACAAAAACAGGCAAACCCATTTGAATGGGTTTTTAACGGCTGCTTATATACGGATTATATGGCAAAAAAATTAAATATAATTATTTAAAAATTAAATATTGGAAGTGATATCAATTTAAAGCTACAATGGCTGCTCCAAAATCTTTTTACAATTGTGAAAATCTATCAAAGTTACTTATAATTTGTACTTCTAGCAGTTTGCTAACAAAAACAAACCTTCAGGATAAATCATAAGTGGGCAATTTATTTTTCTCATGGGGCCGCATGAAAGGCTTGGGTGGTTGTAAAAGGCTGCAGTGGTGTGCCTAGCTTGCTGGTGCCTATGGCAGTGAGCCATGTATCTTCATTTTCGCATGCCCAGGTGGCCCAGTTCGGAAATAGTTGGAGGGCCAGATGTGGCCTGCGGGCCGAACAATGCCCGGGTCTGGCATAAATGAAAAACTAAAAGAAATGTCAGAACTTGTTCCAATCCCAAGTCTGTTATGACTAACGTTATTATTATTATTATTATTATTGACTTATTATTAAGCAAACTTTTCTAGCACTTGGCCTGTTTTTTTCAGTTGATTGGCTTCCAGAAGTAATATATCCAATAATATATCCAATTTTTTTGCACACAAAAAAGGGTCCCATTTCACACCATAGTTTCTGTCCATTGTCTCTGCAGAGGCAGATTGCTGGCATTTGATTTGACAAAGCAGAAGTCTGTCCAATCAGCTATATGTTTATTAAATGTTCTACTAAGGACAGTTAGGCTCAACATTTAAAATTATAGGTATTTATTAAAGTTCTCAAATAGGTGAGGGAGTGCTGTGCTTCTTCTAGGTCAAAAAGAAAAGATGGAATAGTGCAGGTCACTTAGGTATTATAGAAGAATAAGTGGAGTACTATAATACCTGCACTATTCCATCTTTTCTTTTTGACCTAGAACAGGAGTCACCAACTAAAATTAACCGAGGTCCAAATTTAAAAGTTTACCAGAAGTAAAGGTCCGGAACACCAAATTTCTCTCACTTGGACCGCTGCCGGCGGCTGTGCTTTTCCTCCGTATGTGAACAGATGGGAGGATTTGATTGTCTGGTTTGCATCGCGTGTGACGTTCTGCTGTTTTGCCATGGTGGTTGGATGATTTGCACCCATTAGAATGGAAATATGCAGAGTTAGTCAAATGTGGATTGGGTCCAGACGGGGTGGCATTTGGGTCTGGATCCGGACCGCGGTCAGCCTGTTGGTGACCTCTGACCTAGAAGAAGCACAGCACTCCCTCACCTATTTGAGATATTTTCACTATCTGTGCAACGGAGAAGCAAGCTGCTGATCTAGGAAAGTAACTACTGAATCAAGTTTGTGTATATTACCATAAAGCGCAGGTGTCCCACACATCAAATTTATATATATATATATATATATATATATATATATATATATATATATATATATATATATATCCAATTTTTTTGCACACAAAAAAAGGGTTCCATTTCACACCATAGTTTCTGTCCATTGTCTCTGCAGAGGCAGATTGCTGGCATCTGATTTGACAAAGCAGAAGTCTGTCCAATCAGCTATATGTTTATTAAATGTTCTACTAAGGACAGTTAGGATCAACATTTAAAATGATAGGTATTTATTAAAGTTATATGAAAGGCATGGTTTGGAAATTAAATTACAAGTATCATTGAATGTTACAGTACATTTCATTTAATATTTATTTAGAGTTAAAGGGAATATAAAGCAAATTTTATACATTTCATTATACAGAGTGGGCCATTTTATATGGATACACCTAAATAAAATGTTAATGGTTGGTGATATCAACTTCCTGTCTGTGACACATTAGTATATGGGAGGGGCAAACTTTTCAAGATGAGTGTTGACCATGGTAGCCATTTTGAATCCAACTTTATTTTTTCCAATGGGAAGAGAGTCATGTAACACATCAAACTGATTGAGAATTTTACAAGAAAAAACAATATAACATATAAATGGCCCTCCCTGTATATACTAAAACACATTTTATTATAGCTTTTGCTATTTTTTTTAATTTTTACTTTCTTACTATTAACTCTTGAATTATATTTTGCTGCTCTTCATTTGTTGAAACCTTTACCCAGGGCAAAGTTTTAATAACATATAACATTTTAGTAATAGTTACAATTGTTGCAACCTGCTCTGTGGTATAAAAGCAAGCTTTTCTCTTTTTAAACAGATGCTGTACACGTTGACTGATAATTATACATTAACTGTAATCATTTGCAGAAGGAATTCTTCTAACAATGTTTGGGACGCTGATCCCAGGAAAAAGGGAGTTTAGGAAGTAGTAGCTGGAAAATGAAAAAATATATATTATTGGTCAATTAGAACAATACTTATTTTGGGATGAATAATAAATATTAAAATAACAAAAATCTTTACTTGCCCTTTTAAATAGTTTTTGTCACACTATGTTCCCCTACCATATAATATATATAACTGTTCTAATCTGTTAGTCCATCTGTATTATACATTCATATGATTTATTTGTGTGTTTTTCTCAGTGTGAAAGAAAGGAAGAATACATTGAAAGGATCAAGCAGCTGGATATTGAAACTCAAGCAGGAATTGTATCTCACATTCAGGAGGTAATATTCCTAAAGGTTACTTAATAATTCATTGCAAAGACAACACATTCTTTGCATCTCAGATAATGAATGAAGGGGTCATAGCTCTAATTGCTCTATTTTTCAGTTCTTTGGTTCGGGACATGCTACATCATTAGGTTTTAGATAATTGTTTGCTGCTGAGGGCAGGTAGCTTGTTATGAGTTTATTATAAGTCTTCATGTTTCTGCTGGGTAAATGTATTAACAACCACTTGCTGTGGCAGCCAGTATAATCTGTTTTCTTATTTATCTTGTAGAATCTTATGCATGACATTATAAAGATTGTTAATGACTCAAAGTTTACAACTGTATTTCTATCTGAAAACCAATAAAGTATTGATAAAAAAAAAAAAAGAATGTTAATGACTTCTCATCTTAGAGCATTTCTGCACCAGCTACAGAATTCAGTGCAGTCACCTTGTCAGCACTGTCCAAAGCGTGTGAATAAATTAGACATGTTTATGGGCCAAGTCCTGTTACAATTATTACACTATGTAAACAAATATTCGCATACCTTGACAGACCAGGAGAGAAATTAAAAAACCCATAAGGATGCACAAGGTCTCCAGATCTCCAGTTAGACAAGCCTGATCTAGTATTTCAACCCATACCACCTATATACAGCCCTAGATAATATTCCTCAAGCTATGGCAAGCTGAGTGGCTTATAGCTTTTAGTTTTCCAAGATCGCTCTTCATGTGTGTGTCTCTTATTGAGTATTTAATTACCAAACAAACATGCTACCAGTGATGTATTTATTTGCAGGTGACCCATAATCAGGAGAATGTATTTGACTTGCAATGGTTAGAACTTCCTGACATGGCCCCGGAGGAGCTGGATTCACTATCCAGGAGCATGGCCCTGCACCTAAAAAGGCTTATTGATGAGAGAGATGAATGCAAAGAGGTATTTACAGATCACCTGGTTGTAGCTCTGTGAATCAGGGCTTGGCCAACTTTCTTTATTCTAGTGTATGGAAATCATAAAATGTATGTATGCATAGTTTTATTTATAAACCACTACAAATTTACACAGCGCTGTACAATTCAGCAAATATAGTACAGACATGGGAAAAGTGTATTAAATAATACAAGTATAATATCACAAGGATATATCACTTTAAGTGCTAGGTTGTGGTTGACACAAGAGGTTGGAGGTCCCTGCCCCGTAGAGCTTACAATCTAAATGGTAAGGATTGCCATTTCAGGTCCAAAGTCATTGAGCAGATGCTGTTTGTCTATATAACATATACAGAACATGTGTTCAATAAATTAATCAATAGATCAATTAATAAATAAATAAAGATCAAAGAGTATGAATACTCATATGGAGGGATATTTATGTAATTCAATCTGTATTACTGTTTTATGCCCATTTTTCAAAACATTTTCACTGATTTTTCCACCAGGAACTTAGAAAAATGTTAGTGTCCAATCTCCATAGGGAATAATGGGTTTTCACCACCCTCAACAAGGGGAACACTAGTTTAAAAAAGTGAAAAAGGGCTTAATAAATTTCAATATCAGCGATATCAATCAAGCAGGGAAAAGTTAATAATCCTCCAGACTGTCCCACAATCAGAATTCTACAGGATAGGCAGCGATATCCCCATCTACGAGACAGGCAGCAATATCCCCATCTACGGGACAGGCAGCAATATCCCCATCTACGGGACAGGCAGCAATATCCCCATCTATGGGACAGGCAGCAATATTTATCAATACTCAAACTACTTGCTTGAAGATTTAGCTATTACAAAGCTGGCTTTAGGGCACACTTCCTGTGTAAGCTGTATGTAAAGCCCCATAGAAGAAAATGAGACTGGTTGAGGCCTGTTTAACAACATGGCTGCTATCAGTAAAGATAAAAACAGATATAAAATATAAAGAATGCCAGTGACTGAAAGTAAACAAAATCATTAATCATCTGTATAAAACTCTAAACATATAAACGTAAAGTCATGACTCCCATATTCCAATAAAGACTGCTAATGGTCCAATCGGGAACAGTTTAATTTCTTGTATAGAGATGCCACACATTTCATCTGTGCCAAACCTTTTGTAATTGTGAGTTATTTTAACTGTGTTAGACTGTAAGACAATGATAACTTTGGGTTTTTGACTTGCGTATTTGTACAAAGCCTACGTATCAGTGTGCAAAAAAAAATAAAAATACTATCCAAGCTTATTTTCCACTTCAGGAACAGGATTGAGACAGGATGGGGCCAGCCAACACCTTTCCCTCATTAGCTTTGACCTCTGTTTCTGCATTACTAGACTAATCACACTTTTTGATAAGCGGCCAGTACCAATGTGTTGCTTCAGCAAAACTGTGTTTATGGAACATGGCATATTTCTCAGTGATCAGCTCAGTGAGCTAGAGTTTATAATTTCATCCTGAGCTGATTATCTCTGTGACCATGGAAATGCCCTTTTCCCTGACAGGAAATTGTGACTAGACAAGTTTTACAACATCAGAACATTGACTGTAGGCAGTATTGACTTTTTTAAAGAGGTAACCAATTACATCATCTACAAACACACATTCAGGTTAAGGGGGTTATGGACTAAAGTCTGAATTGTCGCATAAAGGTATGAATTCGCCAGCTAACAAAGGTCACACACTACCCAATAGATGGCTACTGTTGTATCCCAGATTATACCCATTATGGGTATATTGTCATGGGAATCTGCTGTTTAGTCAATAAGGAGTAGAGAATCAGGGCATCGCCACCTGAAGTCATGAGAATTCACTTCGATAGCTAAATAGCACCAAGTCCTAAAGCTATCCTGTATATTCCAAATGCCTTTGGCTGCTGCAAAATGCTAGTAGACACTTTGCATACTCATTCTACCATTGTTCTATAACATAGCTCATGGGTTATTTATAGCACACAGATTATTGCAGTGTTATGCTAACCACAACAGGAAAATGTAGCCATTGAAACAGAAAAATCCTCTTGCATCTGTAATATTACATTTCCATATAATGAACAAAGGTTTTTTTTTTTTTAATTTTTAGTTTACTAGTGTCATTTAAATATATATAATGTAATAATTTGTTTTTAATTCTTCTTTAAATAAAATATATAAGCCCTTATTACTCCTTTACTTTCTGTGAACTCTATGTTACTGCATGCCATCCTATTAACGGAGAACATAACACTTATTCTACTACGGGTGATTCTGAAGGGGAGATGTGGTGAAATACTTAGCAATGTGCTAGTTCCATCCTGCTCCCTTCAGAATCACCCCTAGAAGAACAAGCATTTAGTTTTCCTTTAAATGTGATCTGCCAACACCTAACACCTTTTGGCTATTGATAAAACTGGTAGAATTCCTACTTGGCTTTTCTGAGCAATAACTTTATAAACCTATTCATCTGTCATGCTAGAGTTTTTTTACAGTAAAAGTCCTAAACAACTGTTATTGCAAGCATCCATAATTTGCCAGTATATTAAAATGAATAAGGGAAGTGATGTGCCCCTAGGTTGCCTTTTCAAACAGTTTTATTAGATTTTCCCAAAACTGCCAGGAGGGATATTAAAACCTTCAGCTTGTTGATTTTGTAATAGGAACAATGCCCATGTATAGGCAGGTTTAAATTTCTATACTAGGATTCTTTCTTAATTCTGAAGCCTGAATAGAATGCTGTTTTGGATCAGTCCTGAACACTTTTAAACAAAATTTTCAGTTCTTTATCCTTATTGTTTCTTCTTTCATCTAGCAGTAGATATGTGGCAGTAAATCCTGGGTGACATAATGCAGTGGCGTCTATTCAGCAATTCCCAATGATGTTTCTAGCAGGATCTGTAGAATGTTTACTTTTTCATGGCCCTGTGTATCTAGGGTTTGTAAATAGTTATTAAATTTCCATGATGCTTACCTATTGTAGTTTTCTATGTGGAAGGCCTAACCAATTCAGCTGGAACTTTATCTGGAACATTACTAATATTTGTAATAAACATTACCAACTGAATAGCTGTACTAAAGTAGTCATTTAATAAGTCTGCTCTTATCTGCCTGAGCTTTAACAGAGTTTAACATAGTAACATAGTTTATAAGGCTGAAAAAAGACACAAGTCCATCCAGTTCAGCCTATTTTCCTGCAATGCTGCAATGTTGATCCAGAGGAAGGCAAAAAACCCATGAGGCAAGAGCCAATTATCCTCATATATTAGGGATAAAATTCCTTCCTGACTCCAAATATGGCAATCAGAATAATTCCCTGTATCAAGGTCCCACCTTCAGTTATCTAGTACCCATAACTTATAATATTCTTACACTGAAGGAAAGCATTCAAACCAGTTTTTAACTCCTGAATGGATTTAGCCATAACAACTTCTTCAGGCCGAGAGTTCCATAACCTCACTGTTCTTACAGTAAAAAATCCCCTTCTATGTAGATGCAGAAACTTTCTTTCTTCTAAATGTAGAGTATGCCCCCTTGTTATACTTACAGTTCTTGGTATAAACAGATTGTGGGATAGATCTCTGTACTGACCTCTAATATATTTATACATAGTTATTAGGTCACCCCTTAATCTTCTTTTTTCTAGACTAAACAAGCTCAGTTTTGATAATCTTTCTTGGTACTGTATATTATTCATTCCTTTAATTATTTTAGTAGCCGCCTTTGAACCCTCTCAAGCTCAACCACTTCTTGTACACTGGTGCCCAAAACTGCACACAGTATTCCATGTGTTGTCTGACCAGTGCTTTGTAAAGAGGTATAATTATGTTCTTGTCATGTGCGTCTATACCCCTTTTGATGCACCCCATGATTCTATTTGCTTTGGCAGCTGCCGCTTGGCACTGGTTGGTACAGTTAAGTTTATTGTCAACTAGAACTCCCAAATCCTTTTCCATGTTTGTTTTGAGCTGTATTTTCCCATTTAGAAAATAATCTAGACCTGCATTTCTGCTTCCCATATGCATAACCT